>CM065736.1:4450572-4458072 GCA_033310375.1 Conus canariensis | reverse complement strand
AAGAAGAAGAAGAAGAAGAAGAAGAAGAAGAACAACAACAACAACAACAACAAACAACAACAAAAAGAAGAAGAAGAAGAAGAAGAAGAAGGAAGAAGAAGAAGAAGAAGAAGAAGAAGAAGAAGATTGTGCCCCAGAAAGGGATGCAGACCCACAGCATTTACACCAGTCCCTGCATATACTACAACTGCAGTCCTAAATGGGAGAAAGGGTCTACACAATAATGAAAGGGGTGAGGGGGGGGGGGGGGTCGTAGTTTGCACTGGAAATGCTACGTTTTGAAGTGTGTGTGTGTGTGTGTGTGTGTGTGTGTGTGTGTGTGTGTGTGTGTGTGTGTGTGTGTGGACCATAAAGGGCCCTGTCGTTGGTAGCTGAAAATTTCCTTGGAATTTCTCGGATGTTCTTTGGGACATGATACATCCCGAGGACCAGTTGAAGCATCTTTTTGTGGTACTGATCTACATGCCTTGGCCAGATGGAGCCACAAGATGTTGAAATCCTTTCTCTTTGCCTTCACTTACTGGAGTGCTTCCCAGATCATAGTGGCCTGTTCTACACAGCCAGACAAGATCATAGTGGCCTGTTCTACACAGCCAGACAAGATCATAGTGGCCTGTTCTACACAGCCAGACAAGATCATAGTGGCCTGTTCTACACAGCCAGACACTCCTTTCAGGACTGACAAATCCAAGTGTTCATTTTCTGTGAGGGTTGGATGATCCTGGCCTCCATGACAGAGATTTCATTCTCGACGTTCAGAAGCAATGTTGGTCTGAACTGGTTGATGTCACTCGAGTTTTACTCTTTGGGATCGTACTCTCCATAAGCTCTCATCCACTGGTCGCTGATCTTCAGTTTCCTCCGGGCTAATTTTCTCATTTCGAGAAACCACTCAAAGACACAGGCACACATTTAGTACAGCATGATGGGGACTCCATTGGGTCCAGGTGAAGATTTGGCTCTAGCGTTCTTAACCAATTTCACAGCCTCATCCGATGTTGATGATTTGTAGCTGAAGTCCTGAAGGTCGAGCTGTGCTTTGCTCACAGGGTCAAAACATGTGCTTCTGAGATGCCGCTGATGAGTTTCTCTGCCTGCTGTGTGTCTCTGGTTTGGCTGCTCGAATAGTTTCCTGGAGAACTGAAATGGGTCTTAGACGAAGCAATCGGGTTTTCCTTTTTTTTTTTTTTTTTTTTTTTTTTTGGGGGGGGGGGGGGGGGGGGGGCTTCTCCTTCTTGTTGATTCTGCTTTGCTGAGAGCGCTATGTTGCTGGCGCCTGAATTGTTTGAGAGGGTTGCCATGTTATTATTATTTTTATTGTTATTAATATTCTTAATATTCTTCTTCTTCTTCTTCTTCTTCTTCTTCTTCTTCTTCTTCTTCTTCTTCTTCTTCTTCTTCTTGTTATAGGTGTCCCTACAGGTTCCGTAATCAATGTCTCCAAACGTGGCCAGTTTGTACTCCAGTGTGTTCTTTCCTGTCGGCGCTTTCAGTTCGTGGACAACGTTTTCGTCTAACTTCTCCCAGTTCTCGTATGCAATCGTGAGTGGCAAGATCAGGCTGGGTTCTTTTTTTACTGTGGCGTCAACATCTTGTTCAGATTCTTCATATGAATAACATAATGATATAAGACGACATGACAAAAATACAATGTAATTTGATCCATTGATTTATATAATGTAACTAACCTATAATCAATAAAAAAAAAAAAATGTCCGTTTTGTGGGGGTTTATATAGGGGAATTTATTTCAGCCAACATCACGATGAATCGGCGTCACATATCGATCTTGAATAATGTAGACGTGATCTTTGCAACCCAAATGCCAGTCTCGGGCTTTAATGAGTGTACAAACTCTCCAGTTTAGCGTAATTATTCAATCAGTCGAAACAAAGTCTTAGTTATATCTAATCAGCCAAAACACAGCGCATTCTTGAAGGCAAAATGATTAACAAAGTCTCTGCTGAACAATTTCGGTGGATTTTTAAGACCGTATACATCCATCGTGATCATCAGTCACAGTGGAGGGACGAAAACTTGCCTGTTTTATAGCGTTGTGTGGCTTGAGATTGTGGTAACGTTTGTAACTTTTCCTTCACAGCACTGTCGTCCTGCACTAAACGTAAGTTAGTATAGACGCATCAGACAGTTATGTTGGGTAGGTCACTTGATCTCTTGTCTCTTTTGGTAACACCCCCTTTCTATAGCTTGGATTCTTCTTCCCAGATCCGCATGATCCTCTAGTTCCACGCCTCGCATGCATACCGCAGCATAGCATAAACCAGTGCATACAGGAGTTTGATCTTGTGTTTAACGGAACTGCCTTTGTCTGTCCGTGCAGTTTTAGTCTGGGCAGTGCTGATATTGTTTTTACTGTCCTGTAGGATCTGCTTTGGACTTTTCATTGCTGATAATGGATCTCAGACAAGTGAATTGTTGAACAGTTTCTAGCTTCTGTCCATAGATCGTTACATCAGTGTCTGTGGTGATGCTGTGGCTGATCGTTACATCAGTGTCTGTGGTGATGCTGTGGCTGACCATCAACTTCATCTTCTGTCCATAGATCGTTACATCAGTGTCTGTGGTGATGCTGTGGCTGACCATCAACTTCATCTTCTGTCACATAGGATCGTTATCTTCAGTGTCTGTGGTGATGCTGTGGCTGACCATCAACTTCATCTTCTGTCCATAGATCGTTACATCAGTGTCTGTGGTGATGCTGTGGCTGATCGTTACATCAGTGTCTGTGGTGATGCTGTGGCTGGACCATCAACTTCATCTTCTGTCCATAGATCGTTACATCAGTGTCTGTGGTGACTGGCTGTGGCTGATCGTTACATCAGTGTCTGTGGTGATGCTGTGGCTGACCATCAATTCATCTTCTGTCCATTGATCGTTACATCAGTGTCTGTGGTGATGCTGTGGCTGATCATCACTTCATCTTTGTCCATAGATCGTTACATCAGTGTCTGTGGTGATGCTGTGGCTGATCGTTACATCAGTGTCTGTGGTGATGCTGTGGCTGATCGTTACATCAGTGTCTGTGGTGATGCTGTGGCTGATCGTTACATCAGTGTCTGTGGTGATGCTGTGCTGGCCATCAACTTCATCTTCTTGCCGCTGCTCTCTGCCATATTGTATTGACATTTCATCCAGTTTTTAGTCACTGCCAAGCTATCATGCTAAATGGAACGGTCATGATCATCGATGATGTCGGCAGCGACGACGACGACGACGAGGCGGAGGCGATGGCCGATGTGGGCTATAACAACGATGATGATGAAGATGATGATGACAACGCAGACTACAATGATGATGATGTCAATGATAATAATGAAAAAGAGAACGAGAGAGACGACGCCAAAGATTAAAAAAGAGAGAACGAGAGAAGAAAGCAAGCATTAACTCTTAGCTTTTTTTTCCTTCCTTAGATGTTGGTGGGAAAAGACGAAGAGAAAGCCAATGGATCCCAAAATTCCATGGTATCTATGCCGACGGTGGAGGTGGAGGGGATCCTTTTACCCAAACTCTTCGAAACCAGTCGTCCCCTGCCAGAGCACGTGGAACTTCTCAAAGGCCTGGAGATGAGGGAGAGTGACATTGTGTTGATGGCCTACCCCAAGTCAGGTATGTGTGTGTGTGTGGGGTGTGTGTGTGTGTGTGTGTGTGTGTGTGTGGTGGTGTGTGTGTGTGTGCGTGCGTGTGGTGTGTGTGTGTGTGTGTGTGTGTGTGTGTGTGTGTGTGTGTGTGTGTGTATTTTGTTGCGTTGCGTTGTGTTGTGTTGTGATGTGTGTGTGTGTGTGTGTGTGTGTGTGTGTGTGTGTGTGTGTGTGTGTGTGTGTGTGTGTGTGTGTGTGGTTTTAACTATCAGCACTGCAATTCGTATGCTTCTTTTTCCTATTTTTCCTTATTTCCGGGTTCTTCAGATTCTCTGATGTACAGCTCTATACCCCTTCAACACAATGTCATGCAACACGTAAGAAACTGAAAATGATAATCATCATAAACTTCCAGGCACTCACTGGATGTGGGAGGTGATCTCCATGCTGGTGTCAGGCAAAGCAGAGTACGAGAAGCGAACCAAAGAGTTCGCCATGATGGAAGCCACCGAGATCGAAAAACTGGAATCCCAGCCGTCGCCAAGGGTCCTCAACTCCCATCTCCCGTTCCGACTTCTGCCCCGGCAGATCAAGGAGAAGAAGGTCAAGGTCATTCACCTCTACCGCAATGTCAAAGACGTTTTTGTCTCCTTGTATTTTCAATTGCGGCAGGTGCCTGGTGAGGAGAGCTTGACCTGGGAGGGTTTGGAGAAAACGTTTATGTCTGATGCTGGTGAGTAGTGTCCCCTTATTTTGTATCTCACACACACACACACACACACACACACACACACACACACACACACACACACACACACAAACACACAACACAGAACACAGACACACACACACACACACACACACACACACACACACACACACACAGCACACACACACGTGTGTGCGTGTGTGTGTGTGTGTGTTGTGTGTGTGTGTGGTGTGTGTGTGTGTAAGTGCTGTGTGTGTGTGTGTGTGTGTGTGTGTGT
The DNA here is from genome assembly GCA_033310375.1 of Conus canariensis. Classification (NCBI taxonomy): domain Eukaryota; kingdom Metazoa; phylum Mollusca; class Gastropoda; order Neogastropoda; family Conidae; genus Conus; species Conus canariensis. Next base: position 4,453,488 of record CM065736.1, on the reverse strand, counting down.
GTGTGTGTGTGTGTGTGTGTGTGTGTGTGTGTGTGTGTAGTGCGTGTGTGTGTGTGTGTCGTTAAATGTAGAGCTGACCACGAAAAGTACTGTTTGCTTCAACCTCTTTGATGCTTTTGGAATTTTAGCGGACTCTGAGAAGACCTTGCATATTGATCATTGTTTGCTTTTTGTTGTTTTTTGTGTGTGTGTTTTGTTTGTTTACATATTTCTTCTTGTGCCCTGTTCTCAATGTCTTATTCTGCGTTTGCCGGCTGTCTCACAGTGGGGGTGGAAAGCGGAAGGGGGTGGGGTAGGAGCATTTTTTTTTTTATTATTGTCTCCCTATTTGTGAAAACACCGCGCAATGGTTAGTGGTATATCCCTTGTGTTTGGTGGCAACACTATAAGCTGTAGGTGTATATCAATGTTGGATTGTTAGTGGTATATCCTTTTTTTGAACACTATAGCTGTGGTGGTATACAATGTTGGATGTAGTGGTATATCCATTGTGTTGTGGAACATTAAGCTGTAGGTGGTATATCAATGTGTTTAGTGGTGGGCAACACTATAAGCTGTAGGTGGTATATCATGTTGGATAGCGAGGATAGATAGGGAGGTTCAATTGTTAGTGGTATATCCTTGGTTGTGGCAACACTATAAGCTGTAGGTGGTATATCAATGTTGGATAGCGAGGATAGATAGGGAGGTTCAATTGTTAGTGGTATATCCCTTGTGTTTGTGGCAACACTATAAGCTGTAGGTGGTATATCAATGTTGGATAGCGAGGATAGATAGGGAGGTTCTTCTGAGGGATTTAAACCAGTCGAAAGTCGACCACAGACTGGGATATTAAGTGATTCTGCTGACAAAACACACCTATTTACGGGTATAATGAGTGATTCTGTTGACAAAAAAACACCTTTTGCTGGTATAATGAGTGATTCTGTTGACAAATCACACCTTTTTTACTGGTAAAACGAGCGATTCTGTTGACAAAACACACCTTGTTACTGGTATAATGAGTGATTCTGTTGACAAATCACACCGTTTTACTGGTAGAATGAGTGACTGTTGACAAATCACACCTTTTGACTGGTATAATGAGTGATTCTGTTGACAGAACACACCTTTGTACTGGTACAATGAGTGATTCTGTTGACAAAACACGCCTTTTTATTGGGATAATGAGTGATTCTGTTGACAAACCACATCTTTTTACTGGTACAGTGAGTGATTCTGTTGACAAAACACACCTTTTTGATTGCTTGTGATGTATACGCTGTCAGTGAAAGGGATAGTATTTTCACTTGAACTTTCACCCCTCTGTTCTCGCGCACCCTGCCAAACTTCAGTCTGTCAGACTCTTCCTCGGGGGCCGGAATAGCTCAGTTGCTAGAGTGCCGGACTCGTGATCCTGGGGTTGTGGGTTCGAATTTCGGTTCAGGGGGATTTTTCCCTCGGAGTTAACATTGGTTCTGACTCCATTGCCCATACAGTCCTTCGAATGAGACTATAAAGCGAGGTTTCGTGTGTGAACGCACGCACAACATCTTGCACACACGTAAAATTCCATCACCAACTTTCGGAAGAGAAGGCCAGTTTGGCCGTTGGTATGGATGACACGTTACACATAGCATGCACCTTCCCCGAAGATGGAGTATGGCTGCCTTAATGGCGGGATAAAAAACGGTCATACACACAGAACTCCACTGCCTGTCTATGCAGGCAGTGTCCACAGGAGTATCAGACTGCGTACGCAGAAAGAAAGAAAAGAAAGACTAGCTCGTGCAACATCGACAAACAACCCGTCAGACATAACAAAAGGGAGTTCCTCTTTTAAGCAACAACAGAACTTTTTTTTAACACCATTAGCATCTGAATTCTTTCTACTTTGTTTTTCTATTAAAAAAAAATAATGAGACATGTTCTTCAAAATGACATGATCAGATCCCCACAGATTAAAAGAATGACCTTTTTGTTCAAAGTTCGCACCTGGATAGGCACATAAAAAGATAATCGTTTCCATAAAGAAAGTTTCCTGGTTCTCACAGACGTATACCAGTTCCTTACCGATTTCCAGTCTCTGCATTCTCTGGTGGATTAACAAAACAAACCACAAACTATGCCTGTGCCCCTCATAACACAACGACTGCAGCCCCATGGAGAGAAAGTTCTTGAAAGAAGAATAATAACTTAATCATGATTTGTTATGAAACTTAATCATGAGTTTATTCGTTATCTAAAGAATGTTCATCTTCTCTTTTCCTCACTTGCATCTTCTTCATCATGCTTACTTACAGGTTTCTTACTATAGGCCAGTCACAATCTCCAGTTTACAATTACACGAGACACCTCCTGTGTCTTTGATAAAAAAAAAAAGAGAACTATGTGGCATATGTTCCTGCGGAGCCTCCCTTGTCTCCTTAGCGCTGTCGACTGCTCTTTTCTCTCTGTCTTCTTCAACTACCTATCCTACAGGTAACACATCCCTGAGCTCTGTGTTCACCGCTCAGCATGCATGCATAGTGCACGGTTTTCTTGAATCGGTGAGTGTAGGTACAAGGCTTTAAAATCTCTTTCTCTTTTTTTTTTCTTTCTTTCTTTTTTCTTTTTTTTTTTTTTTTTTTTTGAGAACCTGTACAATCGATAATCGGTAAGTGCAGGCACAAGGCTTTAAAATCTTTCTCTTTTTTGGAGAACCTGTACAATCGATAATCGGTGAGTGCAGGCACAAGGCTTTAAAATCTTTTCTTTTTTCGAGAACCAGTTCAATCGATAATCGGTGATTGCAGGCGCAAGGCTTTGAAATCTCTTTCTCTTTTTTTGAGAACCTGTACAATCGATAATCGGTGAGTGCAGACACTAGGCTTTAAAATCTTTCTCTTTTTTCGAGAACCTGAGCAAGCGATACATGTTTTCCGTCGAGATACTCCC
>CM065736.1:4413072-4445572 GCA_033310375.1 Conus canariensis | reverse complement strand
GTTGTTGTTCTCCTTCTTGTTTACCTATAATTCTCTGTGTCTTTTTTGTGACTGTCTTCCTCGTCGATTTGTGCCACTGTTCCCTTACTACCCATGCCTTACCATGATCCCGCTGTCCCAGGACTTCACGTTGGACATCTCAATGTCTATCATTTATTTAATAAGGTCCATGAAATCTCATCACTCTTAAAACAGTCACCCCATCCAGTACAAATATTTGGCATAAGTGAAACAAGGTTAGATTCTCGCATCACATATAACCTTATTAGCATTCCTGAATACAACATAGAACGACGCGACAGTGATCAACCCCAACATACTGGCCTTGCCGTATACATTCATCAATCAATTGCCAACATTACCCGACGCAGAACTGATCTTGAAACTAATACTGTCGAATGTATCTGGATTGAAATAAAAAAAAACTCCAAATCACCACCATTATTAATCGGACATTTATATAGACACCCATCTTCCACATACGAATGGTATGACAACTTTGTACAAATGATGGATTGGATCTGTCACAACAATTCAAATATACTACTGTTAGGGGACTTGAATATTGATATGTTAAAACAACAACCAGCTTGGACAAGTACACTATCACTTCATGCACTCCATCAGTTAGTACAAACCCCAACGAGAATAACTAAAACAACTGCGACTCTTATTGATCATGTATACACTAACAACAAATCTGCAATACTAGATGTTTCAGTGGTACATTCTGGTATTAGTGATCACTGTCCAGTTTTCTGCACGTGGTCCTAAAGGCTCTCCAAAACCACCCCCCAAAGGTCACACGACCATCCAATACCGGTCTTTCAAAAAGTTTAATGAAGCAGCATACCTCTATGACTTAAACATTTCCCCATTTCACTTAACTTATAATTACTCAGACGTCAATGATGCACTGTCCTTCTGGTACCAAACATTCCTCACCATCATAAATAAACACGCGCCGTTACATCAAAAAAGAGTTAGGCATCCGCAGATGAACCCGTGGTTAACGCCAGAATTGCTGCAAGAAATGGTACTACGTGACCAACTCAAGGCAGCAAATTTGTTTGATGAATATAAAGAGCAGAGAAACTTTGTTTCAAACGAAGTTGAAAAAGCCAAACGAGACTACTTCAGTCAAATGATAACGGACGCAAAATCCACAGCGCCAATGTGGAGGGCAATAAACACTATTGTACGCAACAAGCGTACAGATTCACAAAATTCAAGCGCAAACATCACCCCGGACAAATTTAATACCTAGTTTCTGTCATTATCAGATACCCTTACTCAAGCTTCACAGACTATAAGAGCACCAAATGAATATACATGCCCGACTTCCCTAATATCATTTTGCAAACAAAAACTTGGATCCAGTAACTCAGTCAAAATTCACCTTCTTGCTGTACATGAAGTAGGTATGCGCATAGCGCAATTAAAGAATAAAAAATCCATGGGTCCTGATAACATACCCGCATTTCTTCTCAAACTCGCTCTACCTTACATTGTTGAGTTTCTTACATACATATATAATTATACCATTGAAACTAATGTTTTCCCTCAGGCGTTCAAAAACGCCAAAGTGATCCCCCTTCCAAAATCAAATGATTTGTCGGATCCAAATAATTTCAGACCTATATCCTTACTTTCGATTCTATCCAAGCCCCTTGAAAGACACATACACACACACTTATCTCAGTTCATGGAAAAAAAAAAAACAAACTATTTCACCCACTCCAATCTGGATTCCGATCTAATCATTCCTGCCACACAGCATTATCACGAATGTGTGACTCATGGCTTTCAAATATGAACCAATCACAAATCACAGGGGTTGTCTTTCTTGACTTCAAAAAAGGCGTTTGATCTTGTTGATCATTCCATTCTTCTAAAGAAACTATCTGTCTACTTGAACCATACCCAGACAATCTCATTATTCCAATCATATTTGAACGATAGGACTCAATATGCGGTGCTTAATGGCAAAACTTCCGCTTCAGACTTTGTCAGACATGAAGTCCCACAGGGCTCTGTACTAGGCCCCCTACTATTCTGCATCTTCATCAATGATTTACCATTGTCCGTATCAGATGAAAAGGTCACGACAGATTTATTTGCTGATGACTCGTCACTCCAAACGAATGGTAGTGATCTACAGACAATAGAAACTTCTCTCCAGGAAAGTCTAAACGACGTGTCAGACTGGTGTCATTCAAACTCAATGGTCATACACCCAGTCAAAACCAAATCTATGATTATAGCTACCCGCCAAAAACACCAGTTGACTCCTCTTTGCCTAAAACTTCAGCTGAATGGCACTTCTATCGAGCAGGTAGACGAGCATCGTGTTTTAGGATTAACGATAGATAAAGAATTGAAATGGCAATCTCATCTCAATAACGTATGCAAGGTAGTCTCAAAACACCTTTTCCTGTTATCTCAATTAAAGCGCTACGTCAACAGTAATGTGCTTAAACTTTTCTTCAAAGCACACATAATGTCACGTATCAATTACGCCTCAACAGTGTGGGACGGCAGTAGTGACGTCCACCAAAAAAGGCTGAATTCTCTCCATAGACGCGCAGCAAAGCTACTCCATCCAGCTGTATCTCTAACAACAGACGAAAAACTAAAAGCGCTGAACATACTTCCTCTAAATAGGCAATTGGAATTCAACAAGGCATCATTTATGTTTACAATCTTGACAGATACTATGCCATGTTATATCAATGCCCTTTTTACAAGATCGAACAGCTTTTCTGGCTCGACGAAATTCCTTCTTCCCTACCCACGCATTGATCTACACAAAACAAGCCTAGCTTACTCTGGACCGTATGTCTGGAACTCACTTCCACCGAATCTACAAAACATGAATACTTTAAAACTTTTCAAGGAACATTTGCATAAACATTTTATGTCTCAGTAATTAAATTATTCGATTACAATGATTAGCGCCCATTCGCAAAGTCTTCTGTGAACCATACTTTGAATAAATCGTCTAAACATAAAACCTACTCCGTTAAAATCGCTCATCCCCACTCCCACTCTGTCTACCATCCCTTTTCTCCTCCCACTATCTACCATTCTCTCTTCCCCACCCTCCTCTGACCTCTCTCTCTCTGTAGTCTTGTTTGTTTGTTTGTAAGTTTCCTTCTGTTTTACCATCCCCCATCTCATTAGTGCTTTTATGAATTGTTTGCTTATCATTGTAGAATTAGATTACCATGTTGTTATGTTGAATTGTCAGTATGAATGATATGTGCTGAAATAATGTATGCATGACAAGGACAGATTGTAAGACTAGGCTTTGGCCTAAAATCTCCATCCTTGTGTATTAAAGATCAATCAATCAATCAATCAATCAATCAATCGATCTCTCTCTCTCTCTCTCTCTCTCTCTCTCTCTCTCTCTCTCTCTCGCAGGCGATTCTCTCTTTCCCTCCCTCCCTAGCTCCCTCTCTCTCTCTCTCTCTCTCTGTTTCTCTGCCTTAGGCATTACTCTCTCTCTCTCTCTCTCTCTCTCTCTCTCTCTCTTCCTGTCTCTTTCAGAGATATTCTCTCTCTCTCTCTCTCTCTCTCTCTCTCAATCTCTCTTTCTCTTTCTCTCTCTCCCTCTCTCTCTCGCTCTCTTTTTCTCTCTCTCTCTCTTTCTCTCTCTTTCTCTCCTTCTCTCTCTTTCTCTCTCTCTATATCTCTTCCCCTCTCTCTCTCACACACACACACACACACACACACACACACACACACACACACACACACACACACACGCACGCACGCATGCACGCACGCACACACACACACACACACACACACCACACACACACACACACACACACACACACACACTCACACACACTTTCTCTCTCTCTCTCTCTCTCTCTGTCTCTCTCTCTCTCTCTCTCTCTCTCTCTCTCTCTCTCTCTCTCTCTCTCTCTCCCCAGGCGATTCTCTCTTTCCCTCCCTCCCTAGCTCCCTCCCTCTCTCTCTCTCTTCTCTCTCTCTCTCTCTCTCTCTCTCTCTCTCTTTCGCCGCCACCGACCGGTGCAGACGTGTTTTTCCCGAGCTCTGCGTTCTGTTTATTTGCTGAGTCGTGTTTTATTTGTAATTCAGTTTTCATCCCGTGTATGAATTGACCAAACAGTGCCTGGTGCTTCGTGCATTGTTCCTGTGAACAGAAGCGGATTGTTCTTAATTGAATACGTGTGTTTTAAGGGAAATTATCAGTGTGAAATTACTTTCCCTCAAGATTTCTTCAACCAGTTTGTGGTGTTGTGCTGCGGACGCGCGGCGAGACGCCTTGATTGCTTCCAGCTGTTGAAGCAGTGATCCTCCAGGCGCCCTAACTGGCCTCATCTGTCGACACCCCGTAAGCCGATCCCCTTGCCAAGGAAACAACCCCGGCCTGAAGTTTATGCAAGGGACGACTGTTCGTGTCTATGGCCAGTGTGTGTACAAGTGGGCAGTAAAAACCGGCTAATTAATTTGTGGTGGAGATCAGATGGACCTCGTCAACCCGTGTTCCTTTGTTCCGGTTTTCCCCACTCCATCCTGTCTGTGTTGTGCTTAAAACTACTTCTTCACAAGTTACAACTACAGTACAGCACGTCTTCCACGGCCAGGATGGCCGTCACAGTCTACATGTAACTCCCCCCCCCCCCCCCCTCCGACATGGTCAAGTCGTCCACAGTAATTGACGATGCAGTCTGCTGTTAGTAATGTACAGTCAGACAACCCTGAACTGAAAGCCACGCTTGACACGAAACAGAAAACTTTCAGGTGTTCCCAACTCAAAACTCTCACTCGTTGGCGTGATGCTTTAGCTCTTCGCTACCTGAATGACCCTGTCCCTGACTCTCCATTCAACATTATATGGGAAGACAGGGATGAGGGCAATAAAGTTATTGAAGTACCGCTGTGCTGTGAGGAGGTTTCGAAATACAATTTAGCTAAGACATTTGTTCAGATCTACAAGCATGACACTGAAAAATGCCTTACAATAACACTCTATTTCCTCAAAAAAATAACAAGAAAAAAGGGTGCTGGCTCATGTCTAGTCCAGGTTTTAAGTGTGAGGCATGGGCAAAGACTGGGCAAACTCCAAGACTCTGGCATGGATGCCAGCCATGTGTGGGATGAGCACAGGGCGCTGGGCTACATCACCGAGGACGGTGCCAACAGTGACCAGCAGGACAATGCAGGAACTCAGTGTGAAGGCCCCGTTATCACTGAACTCCTTGCGGATACAGCCAGCCACCACGTCATCTTTCCTGTCACCACAGAGTCCGCATCACTGTGTGATTCACAGTCCTGTGAGGTCAACACTGATGTCACAGAGACTGCCAGTGACACTGACCCCACTACCCCAGAGATAACAACTACCAGTGGCACTGACCCCACTACCCCAGAGATAACAACTACCAATGACACTGACCCCACTACCCCAGAGATTACAACAACCAGTGGCACTGACCCCACTACCCCAGAGAAAACAACTACTAATGACACTGACCCCACTACCCCAGAGATAACAGCTGCCAGTGACACTGACCCCACTACCCCAGAGATAACAACCACCAGTGACACTGACATCCACTACCCCAGAGATAACAACCACCAATGACACTGACCCCACTACCCCAGAGATAAGAACAACTACTAGTGACGCTGACACCACTACCCCAGAGATAAGCACAATTACCAGTGACACTGATCTCACTACCCCAGAGATAAGAACAATTACCAGTGACATTGACCACACTACTTCAGAGATCAGAACAACAACTGGTCAGACTGACACAACCATCACAGAGGGGACCACTTCTACTGACAACACAGACCCCACCACCACCAATGCCAGTACAAACACAGACGCTAAGAATTGCATCCAGTGCTCTCTTTCTTTCACTGCATCTGTCTGTATATCTTGCATCAAAAGCCTTGATGCAGATATTAAAACTCAGATTGACAACAAACTGAGGATTTTAAAACAGACGATGCAGGAGAAAATTGACAGTCTGCAAGATGAGTGCAACACACTACGCAATCAGCTGAAAGAACAAACGAAGCTGATTGACAGTGTGTCTGACCGTCAAAAGCACCTCTTGAAATCAGCACGTGACTGTCAGCACCATACCACGTCCACTGTAAAGTCATCAAAAAAGTCAACGCAGTCAGAACTAAAACAACGGGAACAATCTAGCGACGTGTGTACTAAGCATAGTGGTGTTACGGCTGACAAAGAACAGACTGTCACTCACGCTGTGACCGACTCAGTCACTGTCACCAACAACAAACCAGCCTTTGACAGACAGCAGACTGACTCCACCCCTGTCATAGGTAATACCACAGCAGTCTCTGACCGACAGCTCAATCAAACTACCCCAAAATTCAGGATCCGTCTTCCCCCGAAAGGCAAACTTGTCAACTTCATTGTGGGGGATTCTAACCTTCAGTATATTGACCGACAGAGACTGGACAGGACGGGGCTCACCCATGTACGCACAATGCCTGGGGCGAAGGTGACTGACGTCACTGCTGCCCTCAGAGATTGTGCAGTACGAGAGGATGTGCAGTGGGTGGCATTGCATGTGGGGGGAAACGACCTTCACAGACACTACTCTGTAGACACGCTACAGCAGGACTTTGGTCAGCTTCTGGGACAGGTGAAAAGAGTTTTTCCTGCTGCCAAAATTGCTGTCTCTGCCCTACTTCCTAGAAAACCTATTCCTTTGAAATTCATTAATTTGATGAATAGGGAACTGCATGTCCTATGTGCAGAAACAAGTGCATGTGTTTTGTTTGAAACAAATTTCGTTGATCAAAATCTTAGGATCGTTCAAAGCTATTTCACATGGATGGTATTCACCTGTCTGCCAGTGGCTTGTCGCTCTGGTTACGGCAAATCATTCAGTTTCTGGCACTCCGTGTGAACCGGCCTCCACGGAATACGGGTAATGGGGCACACCCAGAGCTATGTCAGGAACAGCCCATTGCAACAAACCGTAACAGATCACAGTCTTCAAAATTAAAAGAAAACCAAGACAAGCAGCCTGTCCCTACTGAGTTCCGTCGGAGTGTGCAGCCCATGTTCCCCCAGTCAGTAGGAAATCGTCCTGATTCCTATCCTACAAATTTACCCCCAGAGACAGTCCAACGTAGTTCAAACAATCACTTGGACAGTGCTCCTGAAATTGTCCACCAGAAATCCAGTTGTTCTTCTAATGAAACCTTTTCCCACCATGCAATGCCACCCATGCTGTACTTTAACAGACCCCCCATTACATCAATGCCGATGTTTCCCCCCATGTGGCCTTTCTCCCCCTTCCCTCCTCTGCCTTTCATCCTTGGACACAAATGCACCCTTATCTTCCCTCTCCCCCTGCTTAACAGAAATTCCAGTATCTGGAATTCAGATAACAGCTTGCTGTCTCGCCTTCCAAGTGCAGGCCCGAGCCCTTGCCCACCCTTCCCCCCGCCCAAACTTACCCATCCCCTGCCTCTCAGCTCCACCCCCCCCTCCCCCCCTCACCCCCAGCCGTGTCTTCTTTCCCTCCTGCTTGCTCCGTCTCACCTTTACCTTCCCACCACGCACTGACTCCTCCTCCCTCCTCCCCTCCCATCAACCCTGTGAGTCTTGTCCACCCCCCCCCCCCTACCCGGTATTGCTTAGTTACTGTGGATGACTGTACTATTGTGACCCGGACAGCTTGAAAGCGACATTTGTCTTGGTTGGTCATACTTTCCTGAATATTGTTATCATACACATACTTGAATTGTCCTTTGGACTGAACTTCATTGCCCTGCTTTTTGGATTTTGTGTGTTCTTGGATATTTTATGATTGCTGATTTTATATTTTAATTGTTATTGTAACAGTATATCTATTTTGTTTTATTGCTCAGGACTTTGCTCTAGAATTAATACAATGGACCATTGTAATGTAATTAATACTGATACTGGATTACGCATTGGTCACCTAAATGTTTATCATCTGCCAAATAAGATTCATGATGTCTGTTTTCTTCTAAACGAATCCCCTTCTATTCATCTGCTTGGTCTTAGTGAAACTCGCCTTGACTCCCGTTTCACTGATACAGCTTTATCCATAACTAACTATAACTTTGTCAGACGCGATGCACATCACTCTGGTGAAACAGGACTTGGAATATATATTCATCAAAGCATCGCTCACTGTACAAAAAGGCGGCGTGACCTTGAGCCTGATAATGTTGAATGCATGTGGCTGCAGGTAAACCCTCCAACTCAGCCCCTCTTCTAGTTGGATATGTGTACAGGAATCCCGCTGCCACTTTCCTGTGGTATGACAACTTTGTACACATGATGGATGATGTATATAAGAGCTATCCAAATGTCATTCTTCTCGGTGATTTTAACATTGATCTGTTAAAACAGCAGCCTGCCTGGGATGCGACCACCACACTCTTGGCTTGCATCAGCTTATTCATAATCCAACTAGAATCGCAAAGACATCTTCTACATTGCTGGATCATATCTACACGAACAACAAAGCCATGGTATCCAATATAACGTGGGCAACAAAAGCATAAGCGACCACTGTCTCATTTTGTGCACTTGGTCTTGTAAACTTCCAAAGCAACAGAATAAGGGCCACACAACCATTCAATATCGCTGCTTCAAAAATTTCAGTAAGGATGAATTTTTCCTGGACTTAAGCTTAGCTCCTTTCTACAGTGTACTCAATTACACAGATCCAAATGAAGCGTATAATACCTGGTATAATATCTTTCTCTCAATCGTTGATAAACATGCCCCACTTAGAAGAAAAAGGGTAAAACACAGAGTACTTCCCAGCTGGCTGACAAAAGACATTATTATAGAAATGGCACTAAGGGATGCACTTAAAACCGCAAAAAAAGTAGATGAATATAAAAAGCAGAGAAACAGAGTATCAGATCTAGTTAGAAAATCAAAATCTGAGCATTTTAGGAAACTGATAAACGCAAACAGGGATACAGCATCATTATGGCGTGCTGTTAATGAAATAACTGACAAGTCGAGAACGAAATCAGATAATACTGCGACTATGTGGTCTGCTAACACTTTCAACAATCATTTCCTTCAGGTAACTGAATCAGTACAAACGGCTGCCAGTGTCACATTCTTTAATCGATATGAGACTCCACCTGTTCTCCAATCGTTTTGTCAAGAACGATTAAATACTAGAGATTCATTTAGCATCCCCTTGCTTGCTATTAATGAAGTTGGTTCCTTAATTTCAAAACTTAAAAATAAAAAAGCAATGGGTCCAGATAACTTAAATGCTTCTATACTCAAGCTTGCTCTACCTTACATTGTTGATACCCTTACGTATGTTTATAATTTGTGTATTGATCAGAATGTCTTCCCATGGGGTCTAAAGGCAGCAAAAGTCATTCCCATACCCAAATCAAGAGATCTCACTGATTTAAACAATGTTAGACCAATATCTCTTTTATCCGTTGTATCGAAACCTCTTGAGATGCATGTTCACAAACACTAACTAAACATATGGAACATCACAAACTGTTCCACACATTTCAGTCAGGCTTTCGTCGAAATCACTCATGCCACACGGCCTTAACACGCCTCTGTGATACATGGCTATCAGCCATCAACGAAAGAAAACTCACTGGAACTGTTTTCCTCGATTTTAAGAAAGCGTTTGATCTTGTAGACCACAACATATTATTTAAAAAAATGACTGCATATGTTCAAAATCCGGCAGTAGTCACCTTCTTTCAGTCATATCTTGAAAACAGGACCCAGCGTGTTTACTTAAACGGTACTTATTCCTCTGAAGGAATAGTGAGCTGTGGCGTTCCACAAGGCTCTGTCCTTGGACCTCTTCTCTTCTGTATTTTTATAAATGACCTACCGATGCACGTATCTCACAATGGTGTCATCTGTGATCTGTTCGCTGACGATAGTTCTCTTCACTGTAGTGATACAAACATCATGTGTGTACAAATATCGTTACAACAAAGTATAACTGATGTCTTAGAATGGTGCAACCAAAACCGAATGGTCCTTAATCCGCACAAAACAGAATGTATGGTCCTGGCATCGAGACAGAAACATCAACGACAGCATCTTATGTTGAGCCTAAAAATGAGTGAAACCTTGATCGAGCAGGTTACCGAACACCGTGTCTTAGGCGTGATCATTGATGAGAACTTTAAATGGCAATCACATATAAATCATGTTTGCAAACAGTTGGCTCGCAATTTGTTTTTACTCAGTAAACTCAGTTATTATGTTGAACCACACATCCGGAAATTATTTTTTGAAGCCCATTGCCTTTCTCACATCAACTATGCGTCCACTGTCTGGAGTGGTGCCGGTGAAAATCACATAAAAAAGATCAACTCTATGCATAGATGGGGAATTAAGCTGATTCTTCCCGACAAGTCTTTATCAACCACGGGCAAATTCGCAAAACTAATGATGTTACCACTACAGAGCCAACTGACCTATAATAAGGCAGTACTAATGTTTAAAGTCCATGCAAACATAGCGCCAACATATCTTGCTGAGTTTATCCAAATGGCAACAACACGATATGATTCAAATAATTACATTTTACCACGTGTCCGCATTGATTTGTTCAAATCTAGTTTTGCATTTTTTGGTCCATCTGTGTGGAACTCTCTTCCTCCGTCTGCCAAAACATGTCAATCACTGCCGTCCTTCAAATCAGCAATACTTAAACATTTACTTGAACAATAAATCTAACCTTTTGGTCATTGTCTCAACGCCCTACTTTTATGCTTGCCTCTATATTAGCTAATGAAAATGTGTGTGTGTGTGTATGTGTGTGTGTGTGTGGGGGGGGGGGGGGGAGGGTTAGGTGTGGATGTGGGTGTGCGCGTGCGTGCGTGTATGTGTGGGCGTGTGCATGCATGTGAGCGCGCGTGCGTACGTGTCTGATTGTGTTTGTGTAATTTTGTAATGGAATTTTTTTCCCTTAAATTCTATAATTATTATTCTTATTACTATTGTTATTGTTAATATTATAATGTTGCTATATTTTTCATTGTTTCTGTCATTATTAATATGTGCAGTCTGTTTAGTTGAATGTTGTAGAATAGCAAGGACAGATTGGAAGAATAGGCACTGCCTAAAATCTCTATCCTTGAGTAATAAAGTTTTTGAGTCTTGAGTCTCTCTCTCTCTCTCTCTCTCTCTCTCTCTCTCTCTCTCTCTCTCTCTCTCTCTCTCTCTCTCTCTCAAAGAGAGCCAGATTCATTATATCTGTCTGTCTGTCGGCCTGTCTGCCTGTCTGCCTGTCTGTCTGTCTGTCTGTCTGTCTGTCTGTCTGTCTGTCTTCTCTCCTCTCTCTCTCTCTCTCTCCCTCGTAGTCTCCTCTCTCTCTTCTCTCTCTCTCTCTTCTTCTTCTATCTATCTATCTATCTATCTATCTATCTATCTTGTCTCTATCTATCTTCTATCTATCTATTACAATACATATCTCTTCTTCTCTCTCACATCTGTCAAAGCGGACCACACACACCAGATGGACAATAAAAATACGTCATCGCGGCGCTCACACATCAGCAGAAAGACGACACACACGACACACAACAGACACAACAGACAGACACATACCATACACCACCGCACACACACACACACACACACACACACACACACACACAACACACACACACACACACACACACACACACACACACACATCACATCACATCACATCACAAGAGGCTGTCCCATACCGCACAAAACCTCAGCTCAAAACCTCAGCACAGTTTACTCAGCTGTCAAACAATACCGCACACAACACCACCAGCATGACAATGCATTCTCCTCCCCTCCTCATCCCCTACCCCCCCCCCCCCCCCCCCCCCCCCGCAACTCCAACCACCTGAGTGTTGCTATATTTGCAGGATCCAGAGAAGTTTATCCGGAATCTGGCAGAGTTCCTGGGAGTGGACACCTCTCCAGAACTGCTCCAAGACATCGTGAGGCCACCAGCCTGTCCAAGATGAGAGAAGCTCACAAGCATAAGGATAAGGCTGTACGGATGTCAGCTCGTCTCAACTTCTATCGCAAAGGTAGATAACTGCGTCAGACCTTTTGTCTCAAAGTCATATCGGAGAATTGTGTTCTACACAGGGGGTAGGGGGAGGGTGGGGTGGTGGTGGGAGGTATGAGAGGGGTGGTGAGAAGTGTTGGCCAATGCACTGTTTTGGGATTCAATGCCGTCATTTTTTTTTTTTTTTTTTGCTGTCCCAACCTCTGCGCCGCCTTAGAGGCAGTGCACCCACGCCGCTCATTCCGACACCCCGTCCACAGCAACAGCCCAGTCGGCCCCGCCGCAGCCCGACACCAGCAATCCACAGGGAGCAGTCAATGTCAAGTCGTCAAGAGGCAACCCACCGGAGGAGACACTGCACTGCTGCCGTCTCACTTCGGTGGTGTTCAGTGGCGCTGTTCTGATCTAACATACGCAGGACACCACCTACTAAGCCCCCTACTGACGACAATAATTGCTTAGTCGCGGAGCCGGCGTGAGTGAGCTCTCCCTCCGGAAGGCGCCACTACGTCCGTCCAACGCCAGCCCCCATGGACTCGCCGATACCGGTGACACCGACGGAACCAAACCAAGGCCACAGACGTGGAGAGGATATCGAAATTGACGTCACCATGAGAGCAGGGCATGAAGGGCCACAGAATTTGAGACTTTTTTTTTTTTTAATGCTGATCAATGAGAATGAGGATGATTAAGATGATGCTACGGATTTCCATTTCGGTCTGAGACTACATGACAGGGCTGTACTCTACGCTTCCTTTCATAATATATCCCGGCATCAACCAGGCCCGAGAGATACAGGCACCTGCAGTGTTGGTCAGGAAATTTGAGCAACACTCTCAGAAACGCATCCATTAAGTAGATGAAACTCGACTGTGTGGTCCCAGTCTTCCCAACTGAGTCCGCTGCAAACTCAACTCTGGGTAGGAGCCGGTCGGGGCAGAAAAAACCCACATGACTCTGATGGGATTCGAACCCACGACCTCCCAGCCGGGAGTCCGCGACGCTAACCACTTCGCCACGGCATGCCGTCATTTTTACTCTCTGAGCGTTCTGTCCGTTTAGGAAGCGGATCTGATATGGCAGCAAAAACAATGTGTTTCTTTGTTTCATTGTTCGGTTTGTGTGGCTTCTGTTTCTGTTTGTCTGCTTGAGATACTTCATCAAGCTATTGAGAGTGCCCGCAGATTCTTTGTGGTCAAAGGGGGGTTGCTGTTTCTGTTTGTCTGCTTGAGATACTGTCATCAAGCTATTGAGAGTGCCGCAGATTCTTTGTGGTCCAAAGGGGGGGTTGCTGTTTTCGTTTGTGAGAGCAAAAATAATGTCTGAATGCATTATTAGAAGTTTCGTTCCCTATTAGCCGATTTGCACTGTATGTTTATCTTTGTTTGTATGGAAGATTAAGACGATTTCGAACGGAACGAATTGAATAAGAACCTAGTTGTTTGCACATCCGCACGCGCGCGCGCCACACACACACACACACACACACACACACACACACACACACACACACACACACACACACACGCATGCACGCACACACATACACGCTCTCTCTCTCTCTCTCTCGCTCTCTCTCCTCTCTCTCTCTCTCTCTCGCTCTCTCTCTCTCTCTCTCCTCTCTCTCTCTCTCCTCTCTCTCTCTCTCTCTCTCTCTCTCTCCTCTGGGTCAATATGAATAACGTGTGTGTGTGTGTGTGTGTGTGTGTGTGTGCGTGCGTGCGTGCGTGCGTGCGTGCGTGCGTGCGTGCGTGCGTGCGTGCGTGCGTGTGTGTCTGTCTGTGTGCGTGCGTGTGTGTGTGTGTGTGTGTGTGTGTGTGTGTGTGTGTGTGTGTGTGTGTGTGTGTGTGTGTGTGTGTGTCTTCCTCAATGCCAGGAGAAGTCGGGGACTGGAAGAACCACATGACAGTGGCTCAGAGCGAACGCTTTGACTCCGCCATGACACTTCTCAAGTCATGTGACTACCGTTTCCGCTACGAACTGTAACCCCCTGACGAATCTCTGAGCCAGGGAGCTGAGATCAGAGTACCAACCAATCAGAAAACACCACGAATACTGGTGCAAGGAGATAAAAGATAAAATAATGGCGGTATACAATCAGAGCAAACTTCTTTTCTGATCTCTAGCTCTTGATGACAACAATTATCTCGTTTGTATGGTAGACAATGTGGATTTTGAATAGGAAACAAAGACACATGAAAGAGCTGAGATTCAAACTTGCTTCGTTGTTTGTTCTTTGCTTGTTTTGTTTAATATCCGTCTTGTATAGTTGAAACATAAAAAGGTCATTTCTGTAATTCTGTATGCTTCTTTAAGTGTAACGGCGTTTAATTCTCTGATCATTGAGGCCACACACGTTTCTACGGTGCTGTTTTCCGGAACAGGGAAAACAGGAGAAACACTTACCACACTTGAAAAGTATACATTTTGTGTACCCAAGTGTATGTGTACGTGTGTGTAAGTGCATGCCGCGTATGTGCATGTACGTGCGTGCGTGCGTGCGTGCGTGTGCGTGTGTGTGTGTGTGTGTGTGTGTGTGCTGTGTGTGTGTGTGTGTGTGTGTGTGTGTGTGTGTTGTGTGTGTGTGGAGAGAGAGAGAGAGAGAGAGAGAGAGAGAGAAAGGCCAGTAGGATGACATCATCCTCTCTCACCTGACTTCCAGTAAGATGACGTCATCGTCCCTCATCTCCAAGGCACACACCAAAAGGAGGCGTTATTCATTTTGTTCGATTCTCTCTGTCTGTCTGTCTGTCCGTTTGTCTGTTTGTCTGTCTGTCTGTTTGTCTTCTCTCTCTCTCTTTCTCTCTCTCTCTCTCTCTCCCTCTCTCTCTCTCTCTTCTCTCTCTCTCTCTCTCTCTCTCTCTCTCTCTATTGGAAAAATTGAAAGATCCGAAAGCTGCTGGACCAGATGATGTCACTGGAATGTTCTGGATGATGTCATTTGATTGTCCTGGATGATGTCATTGGATTGTTCTTAAAATGTGGTTGTAAATCTGATCCTGTCTTGACTTTTTTGGCTACGTTTTTTGTTTGATAAAAGAATTTATCGTGGCAACTGGGCACAATCCATTATCATGCCCCTCTATAAGTAAGGAAGTGTAAACAATCCCAATAACTACTGAGGTATTTCTCTTTGTGATGCTTCTAGTAAGTTGTATAGCACCATAATAGTAGTAATGATAATAATGATAACAACAACAACAATAATAATGATAATGATGATAATGATAACAACAACCGTGATGATAATAATAATAACGACAATGCTAATGCTAATAATAATAATAATAATATTAATAATGACTCCCGAAGCCTTTCCTAAGAGTGGATATAGCCGCAAGGCAGCGGGGTTTGAGATAGAGTTTTCCTTCTCTAAGATGGGCTGTCTTCCCAGACTAATGAGCCCCATCTGCCCAAGAAGGGGTGTTAGCCCTACGCAAAGCCGCTTAACCTCCGGGTGAGTTGGTCTACATTAGTCTGACCTCTACCCTTCGACCTGTCCAGCTTGGGTGGCCCTACCAGGAGCATACAGCTCCCGCTGGCATAGCTCTCTGGGTCATAGAGGTACACAAGCTCCCACACCACGACAAGGAGTTGTGTACAACCAAATTTTAAGAACAATCCAATGACATCATCTGGTCCAGCAGACCCTGAGGAAAAATCCGGAGTCGGAGTCCCCAAGGCAGTCCGAGACTGTATACACCAACGTTCTGACAACTCCTGCGACGGCACTGGACCATGTTATCGGCGTTTGCCTTTCCAATGGACCATTCCAGCGACATAGAGGGGGGGGGGGGGGGGGGGTTCTGCTGCATGGGTTACAGCTTGCCCTCCATACTTATTTACCCAGGCTTTGCGCTCTGGACAGGTCACTCCAGCTTCGTTTGCAGCTTCGACAAAACACGGGAAGTAGCAGTCTACCGGTTATAAGTCTGCATACTCAATTGGCGTAGGGTCAGACGCCAGGGGCTGCTTCCGACGGTGGGAGAGGTCATCGCATCTCACTGGGCAGCTACTGCCCGCCTTAAGCTGGGCAGTCACCAGCCAGTAAGGTGCTGCCCCGACACGGTCCGTTAGCCTCACTGGGTGCGTGGGGTTTAGGGTGAAAACCGACAAGCGGATCGATAACTGTGCACCAGGCAACAGAAAAATGAAACCGTCCGCCCAGAAACTGGGTACGTGGAACGTAAGGACAATGACTCCAGGCTTTTCTGACGACCTGCAGGAAGTAAACGATGTTCGCAAGACAACCGTCATCGACAGAGAACTGAGCAGACTGCAGATGGACATTGTCGCCCTTCAAGAAACCAGGCTCCCAGAAACAGGATTTGTGAGGGAGAAAGACTTCACCCTGTTCTGGCAGGGCAAACCATCAGACGAGGACAGAGAACACGGCGTGGGATTCGCAGTTAGAAACAGATTATTGGAGTCCATAACCCCACCAGCAGAAGGAACAGAACGAATCCTGTCTCTCCGACTTCAAACATCATCGGGACCAGTCAGTCTAATTAGTGCCTACGCACCAACTTTGGCATCCACAGCAGAAGCAAAAGACAAGTTTTATGACGACCTCAGTGCTGCTATAAGGAGAATTCCTGACAGAGAATTACTGTTCGTCGCAGGCGATTTCAACGCCAGAGTAGGTGTCGATCACAACTCCTGGCCCACCTGCTTGGGTCAGTTCGGCACTGGGAAAATGAACGAGAATGGCCAGCGCCTGCTAGAGCTCTGCTGTCATCATGGGTTGTGCGTCAGTAACACCCTTCAACACGAAGCCTCAGCATCGAGTCTCCTGGAGACACCCTCGATCCAAACACTGGCATCAGCTCGATCTGATCCTCACCAGACGTGTCAACCTTTCCAGCATCAAAATCACTCGCAGCTACCAGAGCGCCGATTGTGACACTGACCACTCTTTGGTGTGCAGCAAAGTGAAGCTCATCGCGAAGAGACTGCACAGTACGAGAAAGGAGGGCCGGCCTCGCATCGACACCAGCAAAACACGCGATCAAAGAAAAGCGGAGGAGTTCACGCGCGTGTTGGAGGATTCTCTTCCTGGCCCACCCATTGCAAATGCCCAAGACCGATGGGAACACTTCAGAGATGCTGTCTACAACGCCGCCATGTCCACCTTTGGCAAAAAGACCAGCAAGTCAGCTGATTGGTTCGAAACCCATTTAGAAGAATCGACACCAGTCATCGAGGCCAAGAGAAACGCCCTGACAGCATACAAAATCAATCCCAGTGAGCAGAACCTCCAGGTTCTCCGTGCTGCTCGCAGCAAAGTTCAGCAGTGTGTCAGACAATGCGCCAATGATTATTGGCTTCAGCTCTGCTCCCAGATTCAGATCGCAGCTGACACAGGCAACATTAAGGCGATGTATGACGGCATCAAGCAGGCATTGGGCCCAACACAAAAGAAAACTGCCGCTTTGAAATCAGCTACAGGGGAGGTGATTCAGGACAGAGAACAACAGATGGAGCGCTGGGTAGAACACTACACTGAGCTATATGCAAGGGAAAATGTAGTCATAGAAGACGCCCTGAATGCCATAGACGAACTCAACGAAGCCCTGGACTCTCTTGCCTCTGGCAAGGCACCAGGAAAAGACGGTATTCCCGCCGAAGTACTGAAGTGCTGTAAAGAGACACTCATCACCGAGTTGCATGAAATCCTCTGCCTCTGTTGGAGTGAAGGCGAAGTACCACAAGACATGAGGGATGCTAACGTCGTCACACTGTACAAAAACAAAGGCGACAGAAGCGATTGCAATAATTATCGCGGCATATCCCTCCTTAGTATCGTTGGGAAAGTCTTTGCACGAGTAGTACTGAAGAGGCTCCAAGTACTTGCAGAGCAAGTTTATCCTGAATCGCAGTGCGGTTTCCGTGCCAACAGATCTACTATAGATATGATCTTCTCCCTTAAACAACTTTAGGAGAAATGTAGGGAGCAAAGGCAGCCACTCTTCATTGCCTTCATAGACCTCACAAAGGCTTTTGATCTGGTCAGCAGGGATGGCCTCTTCAAGATCCTCCCCAAGATTGGATGTCCACCCAAACTTCTCAGCATCATCAGATCCTTCCACGAAGACATGAAAAGCACCGTCGTCTTTGACGGTTCAACATCAGCTGCCTTCAACATACGGAGCGGAGTGAAACAGGGTTGCGTCCTGGCTCCCACCCTGTTTGGAATCTTCTTTGCTGTGATGCTGAAACACGGATTTGGTCCTGCAGCTGAAGGTATCTACCTCCGAACCAGGACAGACGGAAAGCTCTTCAACCTCTTCAGACTAAGAGGCAAAACTAAAGTCAAGCTGAGGTGCCTGCGTGACTTCCTCTTTGCAGACGACGCAGCAGTAACCGCCCACTCAGCCGAGGACCTACAGCAGCTCGTGACTCGCTTCAGCGATGCCTGCCAAGACTTCGGGCTTTCGATTAGCTTGAAGAAAACACAGGTCATGGGACAGGATGTTGACTCTCCCCCAGTCATCAGCATCAATGACCATGAACTGGATGTCGTCCATGACTTCGTTTATCTGGACTCAACTATCTCAGACACCCTCTCACTTGACGCAGAGCTCAACAGGCGCATCGGCAAGGCAGCTACCACCATGTCCAGACTGACAAAGAAAACACGGAACAACAGCAAGTTGACTGAGCACACAAAGTTCCAGATCTACAGAGCCTGCGTCGTGAGCACCCTCCTGTATGGCAGCGAGTCTTGGACTTTGCGTGCCCGACAAGAGCGAAATCTCAATGCTTTTCATATGCGTAGCCTCCGACGCATTCTGAACATCACCTGGCAGGACAAGGTCCCAAACAACACTGTCCTGGAAAGAGCCGGATGCACCAGCATGTACACGCTGCTGAAACAGAGACGTATGCGCTGGCTCGGCCATGTCGTGCGCATGGACGACGGACGGATCCCTAAAGACCTCCTCTATGGAGAACTTGCGCAGGGAAAACGTCCCACAGGCAGACCACAGCTGCGATTCAAAGACGTATGCAAGAGGGACCTAAAAGCCTTGAACATCGACCAGAACAACTGGGAAGCAACAGCCCTCGAACTATCAGCCTGGAGACAGACTGTGCAGAAAGATTTCTCCAAGTTCGAAGAGACACTCGCTCAGCGGCACGGGGAAAAGAGAATGAGAAGAAAGGCTGCAGCCCAGGCAGACAGACCAGCGTCAGACTTCATCTGTGCCCTCTGCCACAGGGACTGTCATTCCCGCGTCGGACTGGCCAGCCACACCCGTCGCTGTACCAGAATAGATACCTAGAGCGCAACTCCATAGTCTTCCGAGAATGAAGGATGCCTAATATAATAATAATAATAATAATAATAATAATAATAATAATAATAATAATAACGACAACAACAACAACAACAACAATATAGCATTTTTAAAGCGCCTTGGCGCTGACAATTCACGCTCTCATGTACGCAACAGGCTGCCTACCTGGGTAGTGCCGACTGAAGAGCTGCCTGCCGGCGCTTCATTCAGTCGTTTCCCGAGTCTTCCAATTAATACTGTTCACTCAGTTTCCTTTTTGCCTTCATTCTTTCCATTTCTCAAGCAGGGTGCATGCTATGTGTAACATGTCATCCATACCAACGGCCACACTGTCCTTCTCTTCCGAAAGTTGGTGATGGGATTTCACGTGTGTGCAAGATGTTATACATACATTCACACACGGAACCTCGGTTTATAGTCTCACTCAGAGGACTATTCTTAGAGACTGTCACTATCAACCTTAGCTTACAGGAATGCGTTGAAAAAAAAAAATCTTACGAGAGAATTCTGAGCTCGGATAATGGGTCTATGGGTGGTACTTTCAGTGTTGTGTAGGCACAGAACATCAAAGTCATATGCTCGTTCTTCAAGTATTGGGATCCTCTATCAAACACTGCGGCAGTTCCAAGTACAAATCCTGAAATAGTTCTTGGACAGTCTTTGAACTTTCGTTGCATCTTTACCTACCTTCTTGTCTTCTTCTCCTGTCTCCTCTTGTGGTACGCCGATTGTTGTTTTGAGGGGATGCAAGTTTCAGTCCTGAAGCTAGAACCCGATGATCGCCAAGATGTCAGCAAGACAAAGGTTTTTGAGAATATCTAAAATTATGTGTTTTTTTAGTTTTAAGGGATCATTTGCGGTCGCCCTGACAGAGCCTCGTATCAGGGAAGGGCAAAGGATACCCACACGTGTGGTGTATTCTCAGCTATGATTAGCAGTACCCATTGCCCCCAGCTTATAAAAGTCATAAGGCTATGAGGTCTCAAAACCATGAACAAGAACTATTTTCAGTCACACAAAAATATGTTATAGTCACTGCGTTCTTAAAGAGCGAAAATAACAATTAGCACAGATACTTTTAATTCTTCTTGGTGAATTGTTTCCCCACCACAATTCAAGATGCAAAAAGGCTTGTCTTTTTTTACCCCGTCACACACACACACACACACACACACACACACACACACACACACACACACACACACACACCACACACACACACACCACACACACCATGACCATATTTTAAATAAAGCAAGAAAAAGTCTGAATTTCCTTAAAATTGTCAGTAAACAATCTTGGGGGCAAGATACTAAAAGTTTAACTGTTTTAGCAACTGTCCTTGTACGTTCAAGACTTACATATGCTCAGGAAGTATTTCTTAATGCACCTAAATATCTTTTAAATAAACTTCAGGGCACTGATTGCAAAGCCTTCAAAATTGCCCTAGGGGTTTCCACACATAACTTAGGGACATACAACCTCTACACCTCTATCTGAAATTAGAAAAGCTTCTACTTTAAAATTTATCTTAAAAAGTTTCTCACAAAGAGATTTTTGCTCAGAAGATGTATGTTTCAGAATCGGAAAATAATTTTGGAAAATCGTGCACAATATATACAATCCACAAAATCTATTTATTCATTTTCCTCAGATCTTCTAAAAGATACAAAAATAGATAAAAATAATATCGCCGGAAAACCTACGTTTTCACCCATTCCAAAATGGGTACAATCAAAAGCTTCCTTTGACATTGACTACAATAATTTAACTAAAAAGGATTCTCCCAACATTTTGAGAAATTCTGTCTACACTCACTTAGAAATTAAGTACAACAATCACTTAAACATATTCACAGATGGCTCAGTATTAGATGATAATAGCATGGGAACAGCTTTCATAATTCCTAGCTTAAAAACAGAAAGGTTATTTCATCTTGGTAAAAGTCTGTCTATATATAGCGCAGAATTACTTGCTATACTCAAATCATTGGATTTCATTTTGAATTTCCCCATAAATAACAGTCAAATCGTAATATGCGCTGATTCAAAAGCAGCATTGAATGGTATTAAGTCTTCTAATTCATGTGTACGATTTGCCATGATAACTGAAATCAATCATATAGTACCCCTTCTTTCCCCAAAAGGCATTAATATTACTTTTTGTTGGGTGCCTTCACATTGTGGTATATCAGCAAATGAACAAGTAGACAAAGTTGCAAAAAAGGCAGCTCAAACCCTTAGCGGCAGAGTAACAATAAATGTTCGCCTAGATCTGGCAGAATTTTTCTCTATTATAAATAAAACATCTCATGATAATGCAACAAAAACACTGAGGAACTCGGACATATATTATTATAACAACTGCATCAAATGTAATGACAAAAACAATGGGATAACATCATACAAAAGATTTATTTTCTCATCCAGGGAGATTGAAAGTCTAATCCATAGGCTTCGTTTAAACTCGTTTAAAACAAAATATTGCAAAGATATTAAATGTATGTATGGGGATCCTGTAAGTGTCAATCATTTACTGATTCATTGTCCCAAAACAAAAGAGCTTTTTAATAAATCATGTATTGAGGGTTTTGTTGATGGATCCACTCCTTTATCGCTATGTAGTACATTAAAGAATTTTGCTACTCTTGAATCTATTTCTAAATGTTTATTAGGCTGTTCACTTAATATTTATCTTCAGCATTTGTGATTGCTACAGTTACAATTTTAGTTTAAGTTAAACGTTCTGATGAATAGGATGGGGTGGAGGGTTATGATTACATTCCTTACGTACTACCTTAAAACTTACACTCCCTTACACTCCCTAAAAAATGCATCTGTCTCATTCTTTACATCACGCTCACTCTACACTATAATATTGTCTGAATCACTTTTAGTGGAATGACGTTAAACTGAAGAAGAAGAAGAAGAAGAAGAAGAAGAAGAAGAAGAGAAGAAGAAGAAGAAGAAGAAGAAGAACAACAACAACAACAACAACAACAACACACACACACACACACACACACACACACACACACACACACACACACACAACACACACTTGCTCCATGCCTATATATGCACCCATAGAATCAATGCATACCTGAAGTAATAAAGTTCTGTCGTAATTTATTCGCCGGAACATTTCTTCCGCTCAACAACAAGCAATAAATCATTTCCTTGTCATGCAAAAAACTTAAGACCTAATCGATGCCTACAACAACGAACTCCTCGTTCTGTTTGATTTACAATACCCTGTTGTGTGGGTGTGTGTGTGGTGGTGTGGTGTGTGTGTGTGTGTGTGTGTGTGTGTGTGTGTTGTGTGTGTGTGTGTGTGTGTGGTGGTGTGGTGTGTGTGGTGTGTGTGTGTGTGTGTGTGTGTGTGTGTGTGTGTGTGCGGGGTGTGTGTGTGTGTGTGTGTGTGTGTGTGTGTGGTGTCGTGTGTGTGTGTGGTGTGTGTGGTGTGTGTGTGTGTGTGTGTTGTGTGCGGCGTGTGTGTGTGTGTGTGTGTGTGTGTGTTGTGTGTGTGTGTGTGTGTGTTGTGTGTGTGTGTGTGTGTGCTGCGCGCGCGCGCGCGCGCGCGCGTCCGTGCGTGTGTGTGTGTGTGTGTGTGTGTGTGTGTGTGTGTGTGTGGTGTGTGTGTTTTGGCACGCACTCTTTTCTCCCTTTCCGGAAAACACGCATGTACACAGATGCTCACAATTTCATAATCAGAGTGAAAGGCATGGACGGTACTGAATAAATAAGCCGAGCAGCACGCAGACCTTCAGTCTTCAGTGGGACAGAAGCCTTGATGAAGGACTTCAGCTTCACTCGAGACGCATCCTTTGTCCAGTTCTCTGCCGATGACAGTCTGCAGCGTCTTTACAGACCATCTGCAGTCTCTTTACAGTCTGCAGTATCTTTACACTGTGCAGTCTCTTGACAGTCTGCAGTCTCTTAACAATCTGCAGTCTCTTGACAGACAATCTGCAGTCTCTTTACAGTCTTCAATCTCTTTACAGACAATCCGCAGTCTCTTTACAGACAATCTGCAGTCTCTTTACAGACAATCTGCAGTCTCTTTACAGTCTTCAGTCTCTTTACAGACAATCTGCAGTCTCTTTACAGTTTTCAGTCTCTTTACAGACAATCTGCAGTCTCTTGCCATGTCAGAAAAGAAATACAAATTATTTTCGAAATTGTTCGCAATGTGCGCGCGCGCGAGCGTGTGTGTGTGTGTGTGTGTGTGTGTGTGTGTGTGTGTGTGTTGTGTGTGTGTGTGTGTGTGTTTAAATCGTATGTATCGAGGGATGCCTGGTCTTAAATAATCATTTTTTATTTCAATCTTATTAAACTGAATACATTTCAATAGAGTATGTTGCTTGCTTTTAATGATGATGATGGTCTCTTTTGTAATTTTAGGTTCCGTGTTTTAAAGAGAGTGGATGTGTACTGTAGCTGCGCACGCACATGTGTTTGTACGTGTGTGTGTGTGTGTGTGTGTGTGTGTGTGTGTGTGTGTGTGTGTGTGTGTGTGTGTGTGTGTGTGTGTTGTCCTGGTATATGGTTGTTGTGCTGTCGAAAATGAATTTTCCGTCTTTTGGACAAATAAAATTGTTATCCTGTTATCCAGCACGGGAAAATTTGTGTTACAGGATTACATGGATATGTGACACGCAATAGAGACAGGGTCGTGTTTGGGAAAATAGAAAGGATTCTGGATCTTAAGGCAAGATGCGTGTGCCAGCCTAGTATGACGTTTTCTTGTTCGCGAGTTCCTGTAACCCAAGATTTCGTTTGAATTTCTTGACAAACAAAAGTAATAATCGTTGTGATGGCCGAAAAGATAAAGACAATTCTCAACAAATAACTCAAAAAGAAGATAGGCAAAGAGAAGAAGAAAAGAAAAGACATGAAAAAAGAAATATTAGTTAAAAAAAAATACTAGACAGGTCTTTGTCCAGCAACAGAGGAAGGTCTTGTGTGCAGACCAAACCACAAAAGAAAAAGATTTACAACGTGATAGCAAGATGGCTATATTAGCTCAGTATGCCTTTTCTTTGTTGACTTATTCACTGGGAAACAGAAAAATCATCTCTTGTTTTCCAAGATTTTTTTCTGTTTTCATCGAATAAGTATAATAAGCATTGTGTTGCCCGAAAAAACAACAACATGAAGATCATACTCAAGAGCTGCTGCAATTAAAACATCAGAGCTACAAAATCAGACGGGCATGTGTCACACAACAGAGGTTGTGGTCATTTTCGAACCCAAAGGATTTAGAATCTAAAAAATGCAGGATTTAGTCTGTATTGCAGTTATAATCGGTAGACAACATATTTTCAATACGTGTTGTCTTCATTGTACCGTTGCTAAAAGGGGAACTTTGGTATTGAGACCGTCACTTGGGGACAGAAGACAAATCCAGACGTGATCATTGTTGCGGGAGAGGTACCTCCTGTGTGCTTTCTGGTGGACCCTCTGCTGCAGTCATCGGCCTGATCCCCCCCTCCCCCCATCCACCCCCCCCCCCCCACCACATGTTGTGAGTCATTTGTTGTGAAATCTCAGGTGGCTACATAGGGAAGGCGGCTCACTCCATTACTTAGACACAGGCTGCTGAGGTGAGGCTCATGGAATAGAAAGCTGAAGGCGATTTTTATTTTTCATTTTCTAAAAGCCTACTCTAAAAATGAGTAGCACTAACACAGCTTGTAAAATTAACTCGTTCACGGATTTTTGCTTGAATTCTACATTTACTTCAGCATTAGCTTTTCTGTAAATTCACTGCAAGCAAAAATTGATTGAAGACATTGATGAGGTTGTTTGCAAGAAAAATCCGTTTGGTTTCTTGCTAATGATGCGGAAGGTTTTTGTAACTGATGCTTGGTCTCTTTGTGGTTCCATGTTACTTTGCTCGTGGCATTTGTTCTGCAACGCGTGCTGTGAATTATTGTTTTGCTTGTAAGCTTATTTGTGTACTTGGAAACAAAAAAGCAAGATTAATACTTTTTACCCAAAACATTAGAAATATAAACAATTTATGCCATCTATATTACTTTTACTTGTATTCATCCGGGAGTTTATAATGGCGTCTTTCTTTTCAGATTTAATTAAACCTTGTTTGTATTTCAAATGTTGTCAATCTTCAGTCTTTGTGTCTATTTTCAAACGTAATCAACTTTCAGTCTTTGATGCATTACTTTACGGACCAAGCGCTACCCCTAAATCAAATGTATCGGTCTTAGCGATGTTGCTATTGAGCATACCATTGTTCATTGTAAGTTAATGAAGCCTTTCTTACATGAAGTTTTGCCATTTATATACACCATTGTTCACTGTAAGTTAATGAAGCCTTTCTCACATGAAGTTTTGCCATTTATATATACCATTGTTCACTGTAAGTTAATCAAGCCTTTCTTACATGAAGTTTTGCCATTTATATATACCATTGTTCACTGTAAGTTAATGAAGCCTTCTTACATGAAGTTCTGCCATTTACATATACCATTGTTCACTGTAAGTTAATCAAGCCTTTCTTACATGAAGTTTTGCCATTTATATATACCATTGTTCACTGTAAGTTAATCAAGCCTTTCTTACATGAAGTTTTGCCATTTATATATACCATTGTTCACTGTAAGTTAATCAAGCCTTTCTTACATGAAGTTTTGCCATTTATATACACCATTGTTCACTGTAAGTTAATGAAGCCTTTCTTACACGAAGTTTTGCCATTTATATTTACCATTGTTCACTGTAAGTTAATGAAGCCTTTCTTACATGAAGTTTTGCCATTTATATATGCCATTGTTCACTGTAAGTTAATGAAGCCTTCTTACATGAAGTTCTGCCATTTACATATACGCTTGGGATGCTGAAGGTCTTTGTGGAATATTCGTCATCACTTACTTCTCTCATTACATATATGACAAAATCTTTTACGCGATAGAGGGAGGAATCAACGATTAATGTCGGAGATGATCTGTAGACCAGTTTCACAATATTGCTTAGTGGATTGTTTAAAAGATTTGGTCAGGTACAGATTATATGGGCAAGCTTGGAACATCTTTTTTTTTTTTTTAATGTCTCGTTGTTTGTACTGTGTGCTCTATATTGGCACTTCTGCAAGGCGATTCAGTGTCGTAAGCAGCATTCGTGTAGAGTTATTGGAGTGTTTTCATTTCATCATGAGAGCAAGAGTTACCCTACTTGTTTGTTTGTTATTTTCTGTTTTCTCTTTCTTGCCTCATTAAAGATTTCCTTATGTTTTCCTTCCACTGGAACTATGGTTACCTGTTTTTGCTGCTGTTCGGCACTGCTTTGTTGGACTATATTCAGATCCAAAAGGCTGTGCTAGTCTTGAATGTATGTTAATCTGTGTTTGGTTGTTGATCTCTCTGGTTGTTGTTGCTGTAAACAGGTGTCAGGTATAGTGTACATGAGCAAGCTTCGAACATCCTTTTTTTTCAGAGACGTTCCCTTGTTAGTTCTGTGTGCTCTGTGTTGTCATTTCTGCTAGGCGATTTGGAGTTGTAAGCAGCATTCGCTGGGAATTAAGGGCGTGTAATTATTTCCTTATGGGAGCAAGAGGTACCCAACTTGTTGGGTTTTTTTTTACCCAGCGAGTTAGGAAGGAAAGCAAGTATAATTGTTTTCTTTTCTTGAGAAGCTAGATGAGGATGGATGTATTCATCTGTTTAAAAGGTTCCAGCCTTTCAGCTTGGAACAGTTCTCCATTCGCGTTATCTTTCCCCCATTAGTGTTGTTTGCAATCGTCCAATCAGATTCGCTTTCTGACATATCAATTTGACCCAGCAGAGCAGTGAAAGCAATAAGCTGGAAAAGGCGAAGCTGAAGGATATTCAACGACAGCTGTATGAAGTCATGTGTATGTGTGTGTGTGTGTGTGTGGGGGGGGGGGGGGGGGGGGGCCGGGGACTGTTTAGTATCTGCATGTAAGACGAGAGGTCGACCCGTCAGCCCAGCAGGCCTATGCCTATGGATCGATAATCGTACACGTGTGTGAGCGGGATCCAACACCAACGTTTACTGAACAGACACGTATGTCAGAACTAAAGTAGAGCTGCTTTACTATTGATATCTGGCCGCTGCTACATTTGTGTTCAGCTCTAACCTCGCACTGACTACTACGTCTTGGCTTGCGCCTTCAAGGTGGAGTGCGCGGCAGAAGGGCATCAGGGAGTCATGACCTGGATGCGGCCCGAACTCCTTGGAGTGTAGGTACTTCAGGGCCGAAACACTTGACTGAAGGGGGATTTCTTCTCTGAACACCTTCTGCTGTCAAGCTTGCTCTAGTATTGCTTCCTACCGGAGTGCACATGGGTAAAGCGAGGTATAAAGAGAGGTAGGTGGATGCTTTTACAAGGCGTCTTTTGTGTTGATTGACCGAGTCTGCGGGTGATGGTAGTCGACTCACAGTACTGGCTCAAGGTTGGATCAACCCTGTGCGTTCGTCTGATGTATGTGGATGATGGTTCTCACAACTCTGATTCCAGACTGTACGTTCGTCCGACGTCTGTGGAGCTCTTTAGGTGTCCGTGTGCCCCCTCTCTTCGGACCGAAAACGTACAACGCAGAGTGTCAGAGTATTTGAGAGGCCTGTGACTATGCTATGTATTCTCTCTATCCTTTCTTCTTGTTCATCCTTCTGCCGATCTTCTGTTTCTTCTGACTACATCGTTCTTTATTTCTCATTCCTTACTCGTGACTTTCTTTATTAGATCTTTAATGCTTGTCTGTTTGTTTGTTTATTTTGTTATAAACCGCTTAGTGCCCCTTCCACTTTGGGGGTTTAGTGGAAATTAGGCTGGAAAGGGTGGAGTACATTTTAGTTCAGTAGTTTAGTTTAACGCCTCTCCATTGTAGATGATCTCGGACAACGGGCAAAGAAAGACAGCCTGAACGTTTGTGTGTGTATTGTTTGGTCGTCTACCATCATTCCCACCTGACAATTCTCACATGGAATCACACCAATGTATGTCACAGAAGGTCAGGATCCCGATAATAATATCGCTACTTCAGATTGAGCGATTTGGAATTGTACTTTTGCTAGTAAGCTATGTTGATTTCCCAGGATTGGTCCTTAACTGTTTTCTTTTGCTTTATTGTCCATTTGTCTTTTGCTTTATTGTCCATTTGTCTTTTGCTTTATTGTCCATTTGTCTTTTGCTTTATTGTCCATTTGTCGTGTTCTTGAATGAAAAGAGTGTGAAAGGTCAGCATCTGTATACACTGTTGT
The DNA here is from genome assembly GCA_033310375.1 of Conus canariensis. Lineage (NCBI taxonomy): Eukaryota > Metazoa > Mollusca > Gastropoda > Neogastropoda > Conidae > Conus > Conus canariensis. Next base: position 4,416,960 of record CM065736.1, on the reverse strand, counting down.
ATGGTGCATCTGCAGGTGCATCTGCAGGTGCAAGCGATGGTGACCCCTGGACTAAACGTGAAATTGCCCAGCTCTTTTATATTTGACATGAATATCAATGCTAACACACACACACACACACACACAACACACACACACACACACACACACACACACCCGCGCGCGCGCGCGGAAGAAAAGAATAGATGCTATGAGCCACTGCCGAAAAAGAGGAAGGAAACAGTCGATGGACCAGAGAAACAAAACACACCGTCTTTCGCCTCAGGGCAGCACGCAATGAGACATGTAGCTGCGTTGCTTACCCTGCTTTACCAAACAACAATCTGTAACTGGTGTGCGTAAATCGGCACAAAAATAAACCAATTATCATTGTACTTCTAGCGAATAAATATTCAATGAATTGCTCATGATGATGATGAAGATGAGGTTGACGATGAAGATGATGATGACGTTGATGGTGATAATACAAAAGGTATCTCATCTCATGTTGCGTCTGCTCAGGCCTGACTTCGATTCCTGTACGCATCGAAAGTAGATTTAGGCAGACGTGCGTCTCAACGAAATCGACTCAAAGGACAAAAGGGATTAATTTCCTGCACAAATGTGCATCGAACTTTTGTGAAGAAAGAAAACAAAATTACTTCTTTCCGTGAAAGCTAAGAACCAGTTGCCTTCTCCAAGTTGGATGCAGAACGGCTGACCAGGACATGTATAAACAACGATAGGAATGAAGACAGCATGACAAGCGAAAATGAAACACACACACACACGCGCGCGCGCGCGCACACACACCACACACACACACACACACACACACACACACAAAGTACAGACAACCAGCGTGATGTTTCTGAGGAGGATTACACTCACAAGAAAGGGAGAAAACCCATGCAGTCAACGTGCCTTTCGTCGTCTGTCTGTGCTCTATACTGGGTTACAGGGATGTCCAATATTGACCACAGGTGTCAACCCAATTTTCCTCATTTTACAACTTTCCATATTGAAAACTACTTTTTCCCTTATTCCGAGCCCAACAACCTTACACATTACGGAAAACGCAAAAAACATAAACAAAAATTGCTGTGAATACAATGTAATACTCAGTATCAGGCAGAACTTCTTGAAACAAATGGCAGTTTAAGTCAGTTTATGAATAACAATAACACTTACCCATCCAACAGAATCTTCTCTTTCATTCCAGCAGAATGCATCACTTGAGACAGTTTGTAGATCAAATCGCACGCCCTATAGTGAAACACTGACAATGATGCAGAATTAAAACTGTTTATAAACCCATTGTTTACACACTCTTCCACTTTACCAACATCATGAGTCCATCAAATTCACAAACCAATTTGTTCTATGACTTTCCACTCCTACCAACATCATTAGTCCATTGAAGTCAGGAGTACATCATTAGTTACTGTGATCCCCAAAGTTTCTATTCCCAATCATACCAAGTTCCCTTTCACAAAATCAGCGAAGATATCAGAAAGTAGAACTGGCAAAACTTCACTTCAAGAGAAATAACACCGGGGTCTCCTTCTTCTTCTCTGTCTTCATTGCGCACAGGAAATTGTTCGTTAACGTTTCAGTGCTAAGAATCCGTGTCGTCTGCTATGAAAATTTGTTCGCCTCGCAATTAGCCTCAGTGATTTAAGATTTGCCCGTATAAATCAGTTTTACCCGTATTGAAACTTGTATACGGCTGTACAGACCCGAAATCGTAGGTTTCCTGTACACAAAAAAGGAAAACCGTACAGGTTGACACCTATGACTGACTCACCGATAAACCTGAGTAAAAGCACCTGATGAAAATTTTAAAAACTGTAAAAAAAAAAAATATGTGATAAATTTTAAAAACTATCATAAGTTCAATCAATGCTTTGTTCATTGATTTAAGAGTTGTGTAAAGTGAAAATATGTATGAAGACTGCGACAAATAGCAGTTTAGATATAATGAAACTAATTCCATTTCATGCAGTTTGGAACTGGCCGAATGCTAAACATCAACAACTAAATACACCACAAATAATGGACACATAACATTATGTCATACCAGCGTAACAAAGTAAGAGTACTAAACTCAGGCTGAATCAAACAAATATACCCATATGAAAGCAGTAAATCATATAATTCTTTTTCACAAAAGTTTCCAAACGACACCAGTACGTTACTTGCCCTGGTCACCGATTCGAACAACTTTTAATGGCACAAATTATGTGAGAAAAATCCTCAATGAAAATGTGAATGCGAGAAGACAACAAAACGTTGGAGGAATCTACATCATTTACAAATTGCAGGGAAAGTGACTTCAGTTTGAAAACTACTGCGACTCACCCGAAGTTTGCATGAGCGAATAGCTTCTATGTGAATGTGAAAGTACGCTACAACCTTTCCTTCTCTTCTCGACCCTCACTCTCCCACCCTCTTCTTTAACTGTCTCCCCCCTTTCCACTGTACTGCACTTGTGTCATATCTCTAATGCAAACAGAACAACTGGTTTTGATTGACACAGAGTAAGCTGATTACCGAACCAACAAGAGCACAGTACTGACCTACACCTAAATTGTCTATTAATATTAGGGACTAGTTCTCATCAGACTATGACCAAACATGGCATGTGAGTTGAATTAGCGAAGTGCTTCGCTATTTCTGTTTAGAATTTGAAAAGAGAGGGGTTAGTTACCGTCAAGGACTAGACACAGGGTCTTCTTCCGGCGAAAACACACAACTTTTCTGTTTAGAACTAAACGATCAGTGATCTGCACTTTATTTTCTCATATAAGTTGAAATAGCAAAGTGCTTCGCTGTTTCTGTGTAGAAGTAAAAGGTCAGTGGCCTGTACTTTGTTTTCTACTTTTGAATATGTCTCGTTTTTATTCTGTGTGCTCTGTGTGTCATTTCCGCTTTTTGATTCGAAGCTGTAAACATCATCCGATTGGAGTTATGGGCCAGTGACTATTTCATCATGGTACCAAGAGTTACCCAACATGTTTGTTATTCTTCTTTCGTGTTTGACCAGCGGAGTCTCGTATTCGTTAAACCCACTCAGACGGAGCTGTTTGACAAGACGTCAGTGCATCCTCTACCTTCATTGTAGGGGGGAGTTGGTCATGGGCAGGATTCTCAATCTGTCTTGGAGAGAAAGAGACAGACCTGCAGAGAGTTCTCTGTAGCCTGATCCACTTTCTACACGAGTAAAAACTACAAGGTCTGACGTTAATCATTCTCGACTGGCTTTAAGACTGACACCAGGGAAATACATACCAGTCTGACAGGACTGTGTGGAACCTCTCCGCTGCAGGGTTGATGCTGATAAGACCGATTCCCAGAAAATAATGGATTATAGGAGTATCACAGACGATTCCAGAGGTGTGTTGATTTGCCCCCTCATAAAGACAGTGGTGACGTGGGTTTCTTGGCTGATTCTGTTGAACGGAGCAACCGAGTGTCATCACAAAGGTTTCGGGCAACGAAGACTCTTTTTGCTCTGTTGTCAAGGGGACAGAGATTCTGAATACTGACGTGACAGGTGTCCCTGAGTCACACAATGTCAGCACGTCTGTGTCTGTCACACAAGCTGCTTCCAAGGCGATCAGACCAAGAATGGACATCATCTATGTCTCTTCGTCTGCAGGTCAGCAGCAAAACAAAAAAGTTTTTACTTTGGTTTGCGTTTATTTTATCACCAGGCGCACACCTTGATTGATTTGTGCATGCTTGTGTTGATAATAACAATGATGATGATGATGATGATGATGATGATAATTAATAATAATGATAATGATAATAATAATAACAACAATGGTGATGATTATGATGATGAAGATGATAATGGTGATGATGATAATGATGATAAAAATATCAATGATAATAATAATATTA
>CM065736.1:4390572-4408072 GCA_033310375.1 Conus canariensis | reverse complement strand
GGTGACCCCGCCTGGAGGACACGTCATCTTCTTCACCTTTCTCTCCCTTGAGGTCCACGAAGGTCAGCGGCTAGAGATGTTCCCTTGCGTGTGTGGCTCACAGGCAGCTCTCCACAAGCAGTTCAGTGGGAACTCTCTCCCTAAGCCTTTCGTTTTCCCTGACGTGTTCACTCACAGACTCAACCAAACCCGCTCTGTGTCGTTCCGTCTTCTTCTCGTTCACGATGGTGACGTTGGCAGTACTGGGTGCAGCGTGCGGTTCTCCTTTCACCCGGCAGAGAAGAAGCCCACACAGGTGGCGCGGGATGGGCCTGGAGCGAAGAGAGGTGAAGGACTGTGGAACTGCTGTGTGTCCGTGTGGCCTGAACTGTTTCGGCACTTCCCCTGTGACCTGAAGGCGCAGTGCGCAGGGTACGAAGATGAACGCCCGTGTTCCTACACGTCTGACCAGTGTGGTCCGGACAGGGTACAGGGATTGTTCGTTTGGTTTCTTTAGAATTGTTATACATCGTCCATTTTCACAGGGAGAAAATCGATATGACACCACACCACGCTCCCGTTCTCCCCTCTCCCTCTTTCTCTCCCTCTGAAATGACACTCCACCACGCTCTCTCTCTCTCTCTCTCTCTCTCTCTCTGAAGCGACAACCCACGACGCTCTCTCCTCTCTCTCTCTCTCTCTCTCTCTCTCTCTCTCTCTCTCTCTCTCTCTCGGGGACGAGTTTAACACAGTTTTAGAGTTGACGTGACTTCGTTCCTCCAACTCCGACAGAGCGTTGGCAAGCTTGCACCTTCTTATAAAAGAAAAAGCAAAGAAAAGGAAGAGAAAAGGGTGGGGGAGTGAGAGGGAGAAAAGGAAGAGAAAAGGGGTGGGGGAGTGACAGGGAGAACAGAGAAAGAAAAGAAAAGGAAGAGAACAGGGGTGGGGGAGTGACAGGGAGAACAGAGAAAGAAAAGAAAAGGAAGAGAACAGGGGTGGGGGAGTGACAGGGAGAACAGAGAAAGAAAAGAAAAGGAAGAGAAAAGGGGTGGGGGAGTGAGAGGGAGAAAAGGAAGAGAAAAGGGGTGGGGGAGTGAGAGGGAGAAAAGGAAGAGAACAGGGGTGGGGGAGTGAGAGGGAGAACAGAGAAAGAAAAGAAAAGGAAGAGAACAGGGGTGGGGGAGTGACAGGGAGAACAGAGAAAGAAAAGAAAAGGAAGAGAACAGGGGTGGGGGAGTGACAGGGAGAACAGAGAAAGAAAAGAAAAGGAAGAGAAAAGGGGTGGGGGAGTGAGAGGGAGAAAAGGAAGAGAACAGGGGTGGGGGAGTGAGAGGGAGAAAAGGAAGAGAAAAGGGGTGGGGGAGTGAGAGGGAGAACAGAGAAAGAAAAGAAAAGGAAGAGAAAAGGGGTGGGGGAGTGAGAGGGAGAACAAGAGAGAGAAAAGGGGTGGGGGAGTGAGAGGGAGAACAGAGAAGAGAACAGGGGTGGGGGAGTGACAGGGAGAACAGAGAATGAAGAGAAAAGGAAGAGAAAAGGGGTGGGGGAGTGACAGGGAGAACAGAGAAGAGAACAGGGGTGGGGGAGTGACAGACAGAACAGAGAAGAGAAAAGGGGTGGGGGAGTGACAGGGAGAACAGAGAAGAGAACAGGGGTGGGGGAGTGACAGGGAGAACAGAGAAGAGAACAGGGGTGGGGGAGTGACAGGGAGAACAGAGAAGAGAACAGGGGTGGGGGAGTGACAGGGAGAACAGAGAAGAGAACAGGGGTGGGGGAGTGACAGGGAGAACAGAGAAGAGAGAAAAGGGGTGGGGGAGTGACAGGGAGAACAGAGAAGAGAAAAGGGGTGGGGGAGTGACAGGGAGAACAGAGAAGAGAACAGGGGTGGGGGAGTGACAGGGAGAACAGAGAAGAGAACAGGGTGGGGGAGTGACAGGGAGAACAGAGAAGAGAAAAGGGGTGGGGGAGTGACAGACAGAACAGAGAAGAGAAAAGGGGTGGGGGAGTGACAGAGAGAACAGAGAAGAGAAAAGGGGTGGGGGAGTGAGAGGGAGAACAGAGAAGAGAAAAGGGGTGGGGGAGTGACAGGGAGAACAGAGAAGAGAACAGGGGTGGGGGAGTGACAGAGAGAACAGAGAAGAGAACAGGGGTGGGGGAGTGACGGGGAGAACAGAGAAGAGAAAAGGGGTGGGGGAGTGACAGAGAGAACAGAGAAAGAAAAGAGAGGAGGTGCTTCATGAAGCTCCATGCAACTCAGAAATTATTTTCTTTCAAAAAATGAAAAAAAAAAAAAAGAGGCTTGCTCCTCCAGTTGTGTTTTTTAGGCACGCTATCACTCCAGTGTGGGAGCGTTGAGTAGAACCCTGGACCTGCACACCCAGCCAGGTTGGACAACGTGAAGCAAAAACATGTGAGTTAAAGCTGCACGTCTGAGTTAAAGCTACAAGTCTGAGTTAAAGCTACAAGCTACAAGTCTGAGTTAAAGCTACAAGTCTGAGTGAAAGCAACACGTCCGAGTTAAAGCTACACGTCTGAGTTCAAGCTACACGCAACAGCCAGAGCGGACAGGTGAACTGCCTACTTTGATGACTCTCCTGTGTCCCAACCAGCGAGTGCAGAACTCCCCATGGCCGGCATCATGACACACTGCAGGAGATGATGGACAGGGCCCAACAGCGCCGTGGACTGCAAGCTGGATGATGTGAACATGGATGGACCCAGCACCAACGGCATGCATTGTTTGAGAATGACGTGAAGGGTCTCAGGGAGGAGGTGGCGGAATGACGTTCTCGGAATAATGTTCTGCAGAGAGGGACTTTAGACTCTGAGTGACAGAAATATTATCTTGGAAAGAAGGCAGCTGATCTCAGAGAGCACTCAATACTTTATCGTTCTATAGTTTTAGTAGGAGTAAGGATGAGAACAATGATGTCTGAGCGAACGTTAAAAGACTTGACAGCTAAGAAGTCGGGTGTAACTGGGGTCGACTTTGACAGAGCGCGTCGTTGAAATACAAATCATGACTGGCTCATTATCGCCACGTGTTTCTCTTTTATGGACAAAGTGCTGACCTCAACGTAAAGGCCAAACTAACAGGTGCGCACATCTTTCATGGACAAAGTACTGACCTCAACGTAAAGGCCAAGCTAACAGGTGCGCACATCTTTCATGGACAAAGTACTGACCTCAACGTAAAGGCCAAGCTAACAGGTGCGCACATCTTTCATGGACAAAGTACTGACCTCAACGTAAAGGCCAAGCTAACAGGTGCGCACATCTTTCATGGACAAAGTACTGACCTCAACGTAAAGGCCAAGCTAACAGGTGCGCACATCTTTCATGGACAAAGTACTGACCTCAACGTAAAGGCCAAGCTAACAGGTGCGCACATCTTTCATGGACAAAGTACTGACCTCAACGTAAAGGCCAAACTAACAGGTGCGCACATCTTTCATGGCGAGGATTTTTACTGACAGGGTCAGAGTCATTAGGGGGAATAACTTTCCATCCGAAAGATGCGAGCAGTAAGAGAGATTCCATGGTCTTAGACCATCGCCTACACTGACTGGAGGAGATCGGCCTCGATGTTTCCGGGACTTGAAAGAGCTAAGATAGGGGTTTGACCAGTTCTGTCGTGATGGAATTTTTTTTCTGAAAAAGGAGTAAAGGTGAACAGACACCGTGGAAAGTTAAGCCGGACGGGATTCAACCAGACGTTACTGTAACCGTTTTGCACGTGCTCTTGACGACAGTCTTTCCGACGGTGTGGGCGATGACAATGGCCGTTTTGAATTCGTGTCACAGTGTGCAAGACAGGCGTCTGATTGTCGATGTCTCTGAGCATGGATACGGTTCAATGGATATGAATGCATACATGAAAATTAGTATCTGTGAGGCAAGGCAATGTCTGCAGTCCTGTATTATTTTATTTGTTCATTAATGAACTCGCCATCCAGATCATTGATAGTGACCTCAATGGGCAGAATCGTTCCCTTTCAAATAGGCTGGTGGCCAAATACGCCGAATTAAAATCTGAAGTAGGAATCTCTCTCTCTCTCTCTCTCTCTCTCTGAAATTGATTTTTTAGGTCGAACATATTAAGGCAGAACTGAACACAAGGCTGCTTGTGGTAATATAGGCACATCACTAAGGCACGTCAGTTAGGCCCGACGTCGTACAAATGCCTGCAGCGTTGGTCAAACGATGTAACACACTCAGAGGCGACGAAGTGGGTAAACATCTTCCCATCTGATCATGTAGCGCACTTGCTAGGCAGTCCCTGAGCCATCCTGATTCAATCCAAAGTACACAACCGCAATACAAGGGCATCAAAAGCTTATATAACTGGGTGTGGTTTCCATCTTCTGATCTCTACTTTCGTTTTCAGATCGATGCTGGAGGGACATGCTACCTGTTGCAATGGAAACCCTACCACACCTACAACCGGGCGAACAAGATCTGCCGCGAACATGGTGGTATTCTTCCCAGTTTAGAAACCCCTCGGCAGTGGCACCATTTCTGGAAACTATTGAAAATCATCCTGCAACACAAGGCTGACAGAACTAATCGCAGAAATCCCTGGTTTTCTTGGACTGGTGCCACGCGAACCCGACAGGACGGTGCCAAGAGTCCACACTGGAATTCCTTGTGATACTGGATGATACGATTATTACATTTGATATAATCATTACACTTGATGATATAATCATTACACTTGTTTTGGTTGGTTGGATGGTTGTTCCTTCCATCGTTGTTGTTGTTGTTGCTGCTGCTGCTGCGGCTGATTTTCCACCTAGTGTACTATTACACAGTTGAAAAAGGGGGAAGGAGAGGAAGGGGAAGGGGGGCAAAGGTGGAGGAGTCAAAGGCAAGAAGTAGCAATAGTTTTACATGTTGCCCAACTGAACTCACAGAAGAAACACGTTAACACATCTGGAAAGAGAACATGTAATTACTGCAGATCAGGCACGCACGCTAAGGAAAAGATGCGGGTCTATTCAAATCTGTACAGCACAGAGCAAGAGGAGAACAACACATGTACACATATAATTGTTTTTTAAGCTCTCAACTCTGCAATCTCTGTATAAGACAAAGAAGTCGCCCAAAATGTCAAACACATGCTTATAGTTCAAGCCCAAGCTAAGCTTAAGCAAATGAAAACGACTCATTCGGCTCCACGATGCGATGGCCCCACAATATAATTTTACAAATGTTATGGTCTAAAATGAAGGCAACGCTTTTGTGCACTATCGAAAACATTTATTTAACTTTTTTGAATTTTAGAAACGACCCTATCTCAAAATCGGATAAGATATTAAACGTTATCCTGCCGCAGGTGAAAACAGATGCAGATTTACAGACATCACTGACTGAAAGATGAGGTCCAGGGCACACTAGAGGAAATACTGCAGACGGGATGACAGTAATCGAGACCAAAAAAAAAATCCACACAAACACTGACTGCAGTTGAAAACCATCCTGACGGCTGGTTTCTGATTAAATTAGCACCAGGACTTCAGACATGCTCGATGACAATGACTCTGAGATCCAACCTTTTGTTTAAAGGAAAAGCTCAACAACAAGACAATTCTTGCCAGTCCCGACGATCAAGCAGCCAAGGCAGCCTGCAGAACTGCTTGCAACTCTCTCCAGAATACGCTCAGAGGAACAAATGGCGGACTGACCTGACGGAGGAAATGCAGCACTTTGCAAACGATGGGAACACCTGTGCCTTTTTACGATGCGCTGCAAGTGGTATTTTGCCCGGGACACCTGGTCACTATGGATACCCGTTCGGGCACCAACTCCAACTGCAGCAGGAATCTATTGCAAAGAATCCGCTCTGGATACTGATGGTGATGGTCCTCCTGATGGTAGAAATGGACAAAGCCACCCACTGTGGAGGAGATGAAGGCTGTTCTTGACGAGGTGAAATACTACAAGGCTCTTGATGCTGATTCCATTTCAGCAGGGGTGTACCAGCTTGGAGGTGATTGATGTCTTAGAAACTGACCGACCTGACTGGCACATTCTCGGAGAGAGAAGGTGTACCACATCACTTCCCAGACACTATTACTGTCCTTCTGTATAAGAAGACGGGACAGAGATATGACTGCTCTACCTGCAGAGGGGTTTTCCTGTTGGTCATCACAGGCAAGATTTTTTGCGATAGTTCTGAGCAGAAAATTTTTTAACCATCGCGGACGACAAGCTGCCAGAGAGCCGGTGAGACTGGCAAGCTCAATGTAGAATAGCAGACATGCTCTTTGTCTACCTGCAGATCAGCGACGAGTGCACGGAGTAGAACAAAGAATGGATGTGAAGCTTCCATTCTGTGTCTTTTGGTGTCTTCGTCCTGCTTCTCCTCCAAACACAAAGTGATTTCTTCGCTGCTCTCGTCAAACCAGTCTCAACGTATTGCACAGTATCCGAGAATCTCCTTTGCCGACTCTGTCATCACTCGTATAAACTAGTTCCACTTCCTTGTTGGGTCTTCTGCAAATGAACCTCGTGCAGTCAGTGTATCTCTGGGGTGGGACTGGTGTTTGCTCTTTGGTGCCTTGCAATGTGGAGTTTGGTCAGCCATTATTGTGCAGTCAGTGTACCTCTGGGGAGGGACTGGTGTTTGCTCTTTAGGTGCCTTGCAATGTGGAGTTTGGTCAGCCATTATCGTGCAGTCAGTGTACCTCTGGGGTGGGACTGGCGTTTGCTCTTTGGGTGCCTTGCAATGTGGAGTTTGGTCAGCCATTATCGTGCAGTCAGTGTACCTCTGGGGTGGGACTGGCGTTTGCTCTTTGGTGCCTTGCAATGTGGAGTTTGGTCAGCCATTATCGTGCGGTCAGTGTATCTCTGGGGTGGGACTGGCGTTTGCTCTTTGGGTGCCTTGCAATGTGGAGTTTGGTCAGCCATTATCGTGCAGTCAGTGTATCTCTGGGGTGGGACTGGCGTTTGCTCTTTGGTGCCTTGCAATGTGGAGTTTGGTCAGCCAGTTGTGGTAATTCAGAACGGACTTGCTCAGTTTGTAATCTGTCCAGATCTCAGCTTCCCTCTACCATAAGTCTCTTCACTTCCAGAGACAGTTTCCCACTGAATTACAGTTTTTCAACCATTTGTGTAAGGAAAACCTGCTGCACTTTTAAATAGTTTTGATCTTGTATGAAAATATTATGAAGTTTGTCATTTGCTGTTTCAGAAAAACTCAGCAACCACAACCCTGCCCCATACAAGCAGATTAAAAGCTCGCGTTATTTTCTGTCTCATATTCAGATAAGGCTAGATCAGGTTGCAAACCTAGGTCTGTGTTTATTCACAAGCACCAGTCTTAGCTACTGTCTTTCCCACATAAAAAGAAATAGAAAATCCATGAATTTGCTCTAAATCGGTTCGTTTGACTTCGTTCGCGGACTTCTAAAACTGTTTCGTCATAAGTAAGTGTAGTTTCTCTATGTCCTGTTTCAAAACCTGGTATCTCAGTGGCACGCCTGACTATGGGCCGTACTTGGACATCATAATATAGTTTTAATCTAAGTAGAAAGAATCGTTCGAAAACTTAAATAATCAGTGTTAAATAATCGACTGTCTTTATATGAATTATTCTCAAAGTATAATAAAACATATTTACAGATTTTCGTGTGCGTTCCCAGCGGTAAGCTTTGGCTTTCCATGAACCGTTTTTTCCACATGATGCAGGATTCATATTTCCCCAAACTATGGTGTTTGCTTTACAGTGTTCACTCTGAGACCTAGTCTTTGGTCATTAGTGTTCACTCTCAGACCTAGCCTTTAGTCATTAGTGTTCACTCTCAGATATAGGCTTTAGTCATTAGTGTTCACCCTGAGATCTAGCCTTTAGTCATTAGTGTTCACTCTCAGATCTAGCCTTTAGTCATTAGTGTTCACTCTCAGATCTGGCCTTTAGTCATTAGTGTTCATTCTGAGATCTAGCCTTTAGTCATTAGTGTTCACTCTCAGATCTAGCCTTTAGTCATTAGTGTTCACTCTCAGATATAGCCTTTAGTCATTAGTGTTCACTCTCAGATCTAGCCTTAAGTCACTAGTGTTCATTCTGAGATCTAGCCTTTAGTCATTAGTGTTCACTCTGAGCTCTAGCCTTTATTCATTAGTGTTCATTCTGAGATATAGCATTTAGTCATTAGTGTTCACTCTCAGACCTAGCCTTTAGTCATTAGTGTTCATTCTGAGATCTAGCCTTTAGTCATTAGTGTTCATTCTGAGATCTAGCCTTTAGTCATTAGTGTTCATTCTGAGATCTAGCCTTTAGTCATTAGTGTTCACTCTCAGATCTAGCCTTTAGTCATTAGTGTTCACTCTCAGATCTAGCCTTAAGTCACTAGTGTTCATTCTGAGATCTAGCCTTTAGTCATTAGTGTTCATTCTGAGATCTAGCCTTTAGTCATTAGTGTTCATTCTGAGATCTAGCCTTTAGTCATTAGTGTTCACTCTCAGATCTAGCCTTTAGTCATTAGTGTTCACTCTCAGATCTAGCCTTAAGTCACTAGTGTTCATTCTCAGATCTAGCCTTTAGTCATTAGTGTTCACTCTCAGATCTAGCCTTTAGTCATTAGTGTTCACTCTCAGATCTAGCCTTTAGTCATTAGTGTTCACTCTCAGATCTAGCCTTTAGTCATTAGTGTTCACTCTCAGATCTAGCCTTTAGTCATTAGTGTTCACTCTGAGCTCTAGCCTTTAGTCATTAGTGTTCACTCTCAGATCTAGCCTTTAGTCATTAGTGTTCACTCTCAGATCTAGCCTTTAGTCATTAGTGTTCACTCTCAGATCTAGCCTTTAGTCATTAGTGTTCACTCTCAGATCTAGCCTTTAGTCATTAGTGTTCATTCTGAGATCTAGCCTTTATTCATTAGTGTTCACTCTCAGATCTAGCCTTTAGTCATTAGTGTTCACTCTCAGATCTAGCCTTTAGTCATTAGTGTTCATTCTGAGCTCTAGCCTTTAGTCATTAGTGTTCACTCTCAGATCTAGCCTTTAGTCATTAGTGTTCACTCTCAGATCTGGCCTTTAGTCATTAGTGTTCACTCTCAGATCTAGCCTTTAGTCATTAGTGTTCACTCTCAGATCTAGTCTTTAGTCATTAGTGTTCACTCTCAGATCTAGCCTTTAGTCATTAGTGTTCATTCTGAGATCTAGCCTTTAGTCACTAGTGTTCATTCTGAGATCTAGCCTTTAGTCATTAGTGTTCACTCTCAGATCTAGCCTTTTGTCACTGGTGTTCACTCTCAGATCTAGCCTTTAGTCATTATAGTGTTCACTCTCAGATCTAGCCTTTGTTTATTAGTGTTGATTAGATTTGCTCAGATCTTCTGCATCCTCACTAAAAGACATGTGAATAATGATAGTCTCAAAAACAGCGAGAGAGGTCATTGAGTTTATTGCTTTCACAGTAGAGTTATGAACTATAGGTCTGAGTTTATTTCTGTCACAGTAGAGTTTAGTTCTGGACTGTAGGTCATTGAGTTTATTTCTGTCACAGTAGAGAACAGTTTCTGAAGTAAAGCATGCCCTGAGACATGTGTTCGGTTATCACTAGCCCCCTTTGAGAGTTCCTGAGCTCATGGTCCTTTTTGAGTGTGTCCCAGTCAACCTTAGAACTGTATTCTGTGAGTTAGTGATTCCAAACTTGATCAGCTGATGTTGAAGCCCAGCTGCTGTTCCAAATAGTGAGACCAAATCATTCGCAAATTGCGAAGTTAATGTTAACAACTGTATCAAATCAAACGAAACATGAGGCTTTCTCTTTACTGGCATTAAAAATCATTTGGTTGGAGAGAGAGAGAGAGAGAGAGAGAGAGAGAGAAATACAGAGAGACAGAGAGACCGACCGACTTGACCAACCGGCAGACAGACAGAGAGACAGACAGAGAGGGGTGAATGTGCGTGTTTGCCTTTCTGTCTGTCTGCCTGCTCATCTGATCTCTGACTGTCCTCAGATACACACACACGTGGCAATGGGACAGTGGCTCAGTGGCGTATTACGTGGACTTCCTTGGCACAATTGGCTCCCCGGGGCCCCTTCCTTCACGCCTTCACCCAGGAGCTTACGAGGTATCCCCCTATCGCAGTGCAGCCATTTTGCTCAAACCGGTGTACAGTTGCCTTATTCTGAGGATAGACCAAGCCGCTTCTCTCCGAATATACACCCAAGTGACAGTGTGTTCCAAGAAAAAGACGACGTTTTTCCTCTGCGAACTTTTCCCTACAGACTCTCCCAGACACAAGCCTGTACTCCTTCCTCGTCTCAACGGTGCGAGTATGTCGCGAGTGTCTTTGGTGACGTGTCCCTTAGAGCACGTGACACACGTCATGCTAACCTGTGACCCCGAAAGCCGATGTAAGAGACTGGAAAGCAGCCGCAAATGGTACGTTCAGTTTTGCGACGGAGCGCCACCGGGATTGCCTCAGCCGTATTTTCATTGTGGAGAGGATTCGGAGGAGTTTGTGCCATACAGTGTGGTGTGTGACTTTAGGGCAGATTGTAGTAGCGAAGCGGATGAAAACTTCTGTGTTCATTCTGCCTGTTCCAGCCATATGCTCCGCTGCGGTCAAGGACAGGTGAGGGATGCGGTTTTTTGTTGAATTGTTTGTTTGTTCGTTTGTTTGTTCGTTTGTTTGATTTTCTACACCTCCTTCAATCTGTTCCTGCCCGCTTTGAATTTTTCCCTTACCTCTCCATTTTCAACACTTCTTTATTTATTTATCTATCTATTTGGGGATGGGGTGGGGGAGGGGTGGGGATCGAAATTCCAACCGTTTACGACAAAGTTGAAACGGTGTTGATGGAAATTTTGGATCTCTTACATGTGGAAGGACACGGCCCTTAGATGGTTCTCTCTCTCTCTCTCTCTCTCACACACACACACACACACACACACACACACACACACACACACACACACACGCACGCACGCACGCGCACGCGCGCACACACACACGCACACACACACACACACACACACACACACACACACACACACGCACACACACACTCACACACACACACACACACACACACACACACATTCACACACACACATGTGCGAGAGAGTGTGGGTACTGTCTGTGTGTTTTCCTGTCTGTCTTTCTTTCTTTGTTTTCATATTAAAGTTGAAGGTAGTCTTTATATTAAGGATATTGGAAGCTCATTGTGATTAAATTTTCTGTAAATATATGACCACATAATTGCATCTTTCTTATTTGGGGGACTTGAGATTTCCCCGTTCTTCTCTATTTCATTCATTTATTTACAGAAACATTTATTTACTTATCTCTTTGCTTGTTTATCCATTTGTTTGTTTGTTTAGTGCGTAAACATCAACAAACTGTGCGATGGCTTTAAAGACTGTGTGACAAATATGGACGAGTCTCAATGTGATTCCATCGCGCTAAATGCACAACGAGTATTCTGGAACTTGAAGCCGCCAGCTGTGGTCAGTTTTGACCGGACTGGAGGGTTCACGGTGAGGCCTTTACCAGGTCCTCACGCCCAGTGCCCAGACACCCACTTCCGGTGTCACGATGATGGCTTCTGCCTACCTGTCTTCGTCAGGTGTAATGACGTCAACGATTGTCCCCATCATGAAGACGAATCCGGCTGCAAGCACTACCTGTGTCCAGGGTTTTACCGTTGTCGTGGTAGTCACGGAACTGTCTGTATACATCAGAATCACCTGTGTGATGGTGTACCGCAGTGTCCACTGCATGATGATGAACTCATGTGTGACCTCATTTGTCCTGAGTCATGTGCTTGTAATGGCCTGGCGTTTACCTGCGTCCACAGCTTTCAGGTGAAGTCCTTCCCCCAGCTGCGATATCTGGAAGCTAGGGTACTGCCCTACGGCAAAGCGATGTCAAGAAGACCACCATGTTGATTCATCTAGGCGCTCAAGCATGCTTTTGGACCAACCTGTCTGAACTTATATTACCCAACCTTCACAGCCTGGATGTCAGTGACAATCTCCTTCGTTCTGTGAATGTCAGCCACCTTTTAACCATGCCCAATCTTCAGACATTGAACATAGCAAATAATCCTTTATCTAACGGCTTCCTTGCTTTCGAGTTCAGTCAGCTATTGCGGTCATTAAAAGTCTTCAACGTTTCTCAGGTCCAGATGGATTCTGTGAACCTTACCGTTTTATCATCTGTCCTCCCAAACTTGCAGGATCTGGATTTGTCTCATGATGGGGTAATAACTCTACTGGGGCACCATTCGTTTCCTAATCTCCGTGATGTGGACATGCGAGGCTGCCCTGTGCTGTATTTCCACCCAGGTCTCATGACAAAGATGAACTCTCTCAAACGTGTTTTTGCAGATAACTCCAAGCTATGTTGTTCTTCCGTGTTGCCAGAATTTTTCCGTGGTAATTGTTCAGCGCCACGTGACGAAATGTCATGTGATGACTTGCTGAAGTCCAACGCTTACCGTTACGCCCTCTTTCTGTACGCTGTGTTTGCAGTGTGTGGAAACTTCGTCAGTGTGATTTATCGTGTGTGGTTTTCGTCTGAAAGAATCAAAATTGGCTTCGCTGTCTTCGTCCTTCATCTGTGTCTTTCTGATTTCTTGATGGGAGTGTACCTGGTGTTCATTGGAGCGGCAGACCACACACTGGCTGGTGTGTATGCCTGGAATGAGACCGCCTGGAGGAAGAGTAGGCTCTGTAGCGTTGCAGGATTCCTGGCCTTTCTGTCCTGTGAGGTGTCCGCCTGTCTCATCTGCGTCATCACGTTGGATCGATTCCTGGTGCTTCGTTTTCCTTTCAGTCGGGTTCGATTCGATGCTAGATCAGCTCAACTGACCTGCACCCTTATCTGGACACTGGGATTGATCCTGGCCACCGTACCTCTACTACCGGTCACCTCACACTGGGAATTCTACCAGCAGACGGGTATCTGTATTCCCTTGCCAATCACCACAGCGGACTTTGCTGGTCACGGCTACTCCTTCAGCATCATGATTGTCGGCAACTTGGTCCTCTTTCTCCTGATTGCACTGGGTCAGTCTCTTATTTACTGGTCCGTGAGATCTAACACTTTCTCCGACTCCACGAGCAAAAGCAGCACGACCAAAGAGGCGGTCATTGCAAAACGTCTCCTGATCATAGCTGTGTCTGACTTCCTGTGCTGGTTTCCTATCGGTCTGTGTGGACTGCTGTCAGCAAGTGGCATCATCCTTCCGGGGTAGTGAATGTTGTGATGATCATCTTTGTACTGCCGCTCAACTCTGCTCTCAACCCTTTCCTCTACACTCTGAATTTGCTGTTAGAAAGACGGAAGAAAGCGAGGAAGCTTCGTCTGTATAAATTCATACTGGCGCAGCTGAAAAAAGACTCCATGAATTGCTGACCGGTCAGTTGATATGTCCACCTAACGAGAAGAGACTCTATGAATTGCTGACCATTCCATTGATATGTACACCCAACGACAATAGACTCAGTGAATTGCTGACCGGTCAGTTGATCTGTACACGCGCCGACAATAGACTCCATGAATTGCTGGCCGGTCAGTTGATACGTACACGCGACGACAATAGACTCCATGAATTGCTGGTCAGTCAGTTGATATGTCCACCCGATAATAGACTCCATGAATTGCTGGCCGGTCAGATTGTAATATCTCAGAATTGAGATAATAAAGTATTCTTGTATCTTGTATCTTGATTATGTACACCGACTGCAATATATAAGAATAGCCTGGGTCAGAACAGTTTTTTGCAAGTAGGGAAGATGAAGATGAGAAAATATCTCTTTAGTACACACAAAGACGGCTAAGGAAAGGTTATTACAAATAACCAAATATGTCTAATTCAACTTGAATCTGTAAATGGTTGTTAAACGCAAAGTTTCCTCCGTGCAAAACAACGAAGAGAAAACTCGTCCATTTTTCACTCACGTGTAATAAAAGCAAACCACTAGGGTGATAAAAGCAAACCACTAGGGTGATAAAAGCAAACCACTAGGGTGATAAAAGCAAACCACTAGGGTGACGTGCAGAGCGGGGGCGGGAAATAGGAAAAGTGTCAGAGACATAACATGGAGTTTACGTACTGCAAACCCAGTGCATTGAATCAGCTCCAGAGCACAGACAGGACTGTGTCGCGATCCAGTGCATTGAATCAGCTCCAGAGCACAGACAGGACTGTGTGGTGATCTTTTTCTTCTAACATTCAGGCGCTGAAGGGCGGAAGTATGGGGTTGGAGGATGGAGGGAAAATGGGTGGGTGGATACATTACTGTCTGTTCTGCATCTGCGATTGGTTTTCGTGGCTGCAAAAGGCATGAGTGCTATCAATGACTAATGCGGTAGTAGCATTGACCTTTCCCTGGAGTGAAATGACGTATCTTGGAGCCGATTTGTTCTAAAGGTACATAGCTTCATAATTGGATATGACATGAATGAGGTCAAACTTTCAAAAACAAACAAACAAAGAAACAAACAAAAACAAAAAAAAAACATAGTTGTCTGTCATTTTGGTGATGATGTGAAGTTTACGATATGTTCATATATATTTTGTACAAATCGATTTCTGACCTCCGCAACATCTCACCGCGCTTGTGAGGACTGGACACCACGTCATAATGATCTGCGCCTGTAGTAGACTTGTGTGTGTGTGTGTGTGTGTGTGTGTGTGTGTGTGTGTGTGTGTGTGTGTGAATCCGCGCATACATGCATGTGTGTGCACATGCGTGCGTGTGTATCTACCCGTGCATGCATGCACACCCGCATTTGCATGTGTATGTGCATGTCTCGATGTGCTAGTATATTAGATGCACGTTCATGTTTACACGCACGCACGTTCGTACGCAAACTCCTTCACATACAAATATAACAGCACTGTACTTTTGGTTTGAAACGGCAGTGTAGATGACGGTAATTTGTTTAAATGATAAATGATTGTCTGGTTCAAAATGACATGTGAACGAACAAATTGAAACTAAACTGCAAAAAACTATGTAGGTATTCGAGTACCTTTTAAGTGTACGTGTGCAAGATTTCTCGTGGAACAGACATGGCCTGGCTACCCAACCCTTTCCCGTGTCTGAAAGAGCTGTTCTGCGTACGTACGTACCTACACGTACATGCCATTCTATCTATCACACGGCCACCCCTGCACACATGCACAAGATCCCCTGCACATTAGCAAAATTATGACGATAATTCACCCAGCCACGTCCCACACCTGTTTGATTCCTTTTTTCTTTCTTTGACCCCCCCCCCCCCCCCCCCCCCCCCCCCCTTTTTTTTTTTTTTTTTTTTTTTTTTTTGCGCATTCGCATGGATGTGTCATATAAATTACCCAGCCCCCCAAAAAACAAACAAACAGACAAAAAAACACAAATACAAACAAAAACCACCTGTTCAAGATCTCTTGCGCGATGACACAGATGCGTCCTTCAGTCCTCCAACCATCTCTCACGCCTGTGGGCCCCCTACGCTCGCAGCAGAACCGTATCCTTACAGCTGTCCAAAACAGAGCATTTTGCCTGTGTTTCCGGCACTCTTGTCCATTCCTCACAAACATGTGCATTGTAACTAATGCACTGAGTATAGAATCCACTGCAAAAAAAGGACATCTTAAAAGAAAACACCACTTCTGTAATCAAACACGGTAATACACCCTTCCCCCCACCTGATAAATGAATGCATAGCAAAGTAGTGTCTGCTTTTCGTGCGTTTAGAGAGATGCGTGCGGGTTGCTGCCTTTGTTGCTGAAGGCGCGCGCTGGCTGGAACTGGCTCTGTGACGGACAAGACGTGCAATGCGGGCGGCTGTGGGAAAGATTGAGAAGGCTACATCCGCAAGGGAGTGTGCGTTGATGTTAGCTTAGGGTCAGCTGTTAGCGTAAGGGGCCCACACACGCTAGTGCTAGATCTTTGGTCCACGGAGACAAAAAAGACTCACACTTACCGGCCATCCCCCTTACCCGTGAAGGATTCTTTGCGCAGTGATATAAATATGCCCTGCAGTCATCAAATCATCTCCCTCGGTTACATTATTATTATTATTATTAATATTATTACTCGTCTTCTTATTCTTCTTATTCTTGTTACTATTTTTTTCTATTATTGTCATTACTACTATTGTTATTACCATTATTATTATTATTATCATCATCATTATTTTCATTATCATTATTATTATCTTTGCCATCATTACCATTATTTCTATTATTATTGTTGTTGTCATCATTATTTTTTTTCTTTATCGTTGTTATCATTGTTATCATTATTGTAATTAAGAGTACTTATACAGCGCCTCTCTTCGGTTAAAGACCAAGCTCTAAATACTTTACACTCCACGTTCTCGTTCACACAACGGACTGCCCACCTGAGTAGAGCCGACTGAAGAGCTGCCTGCTGGGCGCTACATTCTGTAGTTTCCCTTGTCATTCAGTCGATTATAAGTCACTCAGTTTTTCGTCCATCCTTCAATTTTTCGGAGCATTCGCCTTCCCTTTCGAAAATTGGTGATGGGATTTTACGTGTGTGCAAGATTTTACGCGTGCGTTCATACACCGAGCCTCGGTTTACAGTCTCATTCGAAGGACTTTGGGGGGGGGGGGGGGGGGGGGGGGGGGGGGGGGGGGGGGGGGGGGGGGGGGGGGGGGAGGGGGAGGAGGAGTCAGAACGAATGTTAACGCCGAGGGAGAAATCCCTCTCTACTGAAATTTCCCTTTATCTCTTGCTCTTTCACACACACACACACACACACACACACACACACACACACACACACACACACACTCGCCCAACCATCTCCCACATCTGTCCAAGATCTGTAGCGCATGGATGCAGATGTGCTGTAGTGGGCAACATGCCATCTTCAAGCAATATCTGTTGCACATTGACAATTATGCCGTACAAGCCGTTAATAAAATGGAAAGCCGTTTTTTGTTGGTTTATTTTTGTATTTCATTTTTTGTTTGTTAGGTCTGGTTTTGGTTTGTTCTTTTTTTTTTTTTTTTTTGCACCCACGCCGCTCATTCCAACACCCCGTCCACAGCTACAGCGATGTATTCAAAGTATGGTTCGCAGAGAGAGAGAGAGAGAGAGAGAGAGAGAGAGAGAGAGAGAGAGAGAGAGTTTTATTGACCATTCAGCAATTAACCCCTTGAAACAAGTGGGCATGTTTGAACAAAACTCCCTAAAATTGATCGCTCAACTCACTCCTCCAGTCTCCCTCCCGCCACCCCTCGCCCACAGAGAGAGAGAGAGAGAGAGAGAGACAGACAGACAGACAGACAGACAGACAGACAGACAGACTAACGGTGAGAGAGACAGACAGAGACAGAGACAAAGAACGTGCTTTACATGTTAGATATCAAAACAATTTTTGAGTAAATAATCAGAGAACTGCGTGACTATTCACCATGCACCTATGCGGTAACAGAACAGGACGAGTGTGTGTCGTGCCACCTGATTGGCCAATATTCTGTAAGCCTTCTTGAGATTGGTAGCAGATGGAAGCGGTTTTTACCGGTCTGACGTCGCCAGTT
>CM065736.1:4375572-4385572 GCA_033310375.1 Conus canariensis | reverse complement strand
ACGACTGCCTTCATCCAGGACACTGGGCTGGACATCTAAAGAGAGGCGAACGAGGAAGAAGAAGACACCCCTCTTCCGCTTCTTCCTCCACACATCCCCCCCCCCCCAACACACACACACACACACACACACACACACACACACACACACACACACACACACACACACACATCCCCACACTACCCTGTTTTTCCTCCTGCCTATTTCTCTCTTACCTTTACACCTGTGGGTATCTACCTGCAGGAATGGAGGTCAGAGAGGAATCGGTTGTACAGAACCTCCTTTCTTACACTTCAGCTGCTTCTTCCTCCCCCCCCCCCCCCCCCACTCCCTTCACCCCACCTCCTCCCTCACTAATCCTGCTTTTCTTTCTGTCGATCCCTCCCTCACCTCCACCCCTACAGGTATGTCATGACAAGAGATGTTATTTGTACCTCCACCCCTACAGGTATGTCATGACAAGAGATGTTGTTTGTACCTCCACCCCTACAGGTATGTCATGACAAGAGATGTTGTGTGTACCTCCACCCCTACAGGTATGTCATGACAAGAGATGTTGTTTGTACCTCCACCCCTACAGGTATGTCATGACAAGAGATGTTGTTTGTACCTCCACCCCTACAGGTATGTCATGACAAGAGATGTTGTTTGTACCCCCACCCCTACAGGTATGTCATGACAAGAGATGTTGTTTGTACCTCCACCCCTACAGGTATGTCATGACAAGAGATGGTATTTGTACCTCCACCCCTACAGGTATGTCATGACAAGAGATGTTGTTTGTACCTCCACCCCTACAGGTATGTCATGACAAGAGATGTTGTTTGTACCTCCACCCCTACAGGTATGTCATGACAAGAGATGTTGTTTGTACCTCCATCCCAACAGGTATGTCATGACAAGAGATGTTGTTTGTACCTCCACCCCTACAGGTATGTCATGACAAGAGATGTTGTTTGTACCTCCACCCCTACAGGTATGTCATGACAAGAGATGTTATTTGTACCTCCACCCCTACAGGTATGTCATGACAAGAGATGTTGTTTGTACCTCCACCCCTACAGGTATGTCATGACAAGAGATGGTATTTGTACCTCCACCCCTACAGGTATGTCATGACAAGAGATGTTGTTTGTACCTCCACCCCTACAGGTATGTCATGACAAGAGATGTTATTTGTACCTCCACCCCTACAGGTATGTCATGACAAAAGATGGTATTTGTACCTCCACCCCTACAAGTATGTCATGACAAGAGATGGTATTTGTACCGTAGGTATGTCATGACAAGAGATGCTATTTGTACCTCCACACCCCCCCCCCCCACCCCCTACAGGTATGTCATGACAAGAGGTGGTATTTGTACCACGGGTATGTCATGACAAGAGATAATGTTTGTACTGTCATGATGTATGGCATATAAAATGCAAATGAATTCTTATGTTGGGGAATACAGGTGAAGGTTTCGAAAAAAAAAAAGATATTTTGAATTCTGGAAATATGGCCACAGTGTTAGACCATAAGTAAATTGTGCTAAAATCCCTAGTTTTTTTTATCGTTGATTGGACGCAGAGGCACGTGGTGGATGGGAAAAGCTCGCTGTTTTGTAGGACGGGTGTGTTTCCGATCTGTATGGCAGACCAGGAGTTGTCAAACAGGACGATAGGTCTCTTGGCTTGGGTCAAGACTAGTTCGACAAACATTGTTTCAACCTTGCAGATTGAAAGGGGAAACTTGGTGTTTTCCCAGCGACCAGCGAGTGGTCATTGAGGAAACAGCAGACAGAAGCCTGCTAAGGATTTTATATAGCATTGATTCACTGTGGAAAACCTCAGCGTTTAACCAGTGGTCTGAACCTACCTCCTGCAAGGGGACCATTACAAGGAAAACAATTTGACATCAAGTGTTACAAAGACAGAAAATAAAACCGAAGAAAAGTGGCTGGAAATATTTATGAGGTAAGTGGACATGAAAGTTGGACACCCAAAATGCGCATCATACTTTCATGTGAGGCTGCTTGTTATTGTGGAATTCTTTGTGTTTTGGTAAAGGGAGCACACACAAAAAGTGGATTCTTGATTCCCCAGTCTCTCCTTTGAATGAATGGAACGGATGCCCGTGTATGGAGTGAACATGCTGTGGTTGTGATTGTCTGCAAATGTGGTGTGTGACAAGGGACTCACTGGACCTGGGAGGTGGTCAACATGCTGATGTCCCGCAAGGCGGAGTTGGAGCCCCGCGCCAAGATCTGCCTGATGTTGGAGGCCACCTCCATCGAGGCCCTGGAGGCCGAGCCCTCGCCCAGGGTCCTCAACACGCACCTGCCGCCCCGCCTGCTGCCCCGCCAGGTCAAGGACAAAGGGGTCAAGGTCGTCCACGTCCGCCGCAACGTCAAGGACGTCCTGGTCTCCGCCTACTTCCACTACCGGCAGGTGCCCCGGGCGCAAGGTCTGACGTTGGAATGCTTGGAGAAGGCGTTCTTGCGTGGGAAAGGTGAGGCGAGCGTCAAGATCTTCCCTTACCCACCCACACACACCCAACCCCCCATCTCTCCCCCCCCCCACCTCCTCCTCCAACACACATACACTCAAACGCCCGTGCGCGCACACATACATGCACGCAGGCATTCATGCACGCACACGCACGCACGCACACGCACGAACACTCACCCCACGCACACACGCACGCACACACAGACACGCACAGACAGCCAGACGCACTCACGCACACATTCATGCACACACGCACACACACGCATGCACGCACACGCACGCACGCACGCACCACACACACACACACACACACACACACACACACACACACACACACACACACACAGAGGAAACCCTTGCAGAGAGAGGGGCATGAGGGTATGATATAGAAAGGATTAAGGGAGGCAACGCTTTGCTCTGCGCGGTGTGAAAAATGACTTGTCCCAAAGCGAGGTGTCTTCCTGCACTGTAGGAGGGTGGGGGGGGGGGGAGGGACGGGGGGGGGGGGGGTCATTCTCATAGTTGAGGGGGTGGAGTGGAGGGGGTAAAAGATGGCGTGACCTATAAAAGAAAATGGCATTTTCATTCATTTTCCTATATGGGAACACACGCAAAACTAAAGCGAAGCAAATCTCAAAGTGAGGTGACCGCAAGCGGAAATTGAAACAAAAGAGAAATTACCATTCCGCCGGACAAAAGGGGACAAAACAAAAATTACAAGACAAAACACAACGCGTTTCGACCTCTTTGGTCTTCTTCAGGCAAGATGAACAACATCCAGGACAATTAAAAAAAAACAAAAAAACGAAGAACGAGCAGTCGATTCTTTCCTCAAATCGGGCACAAAGTGGACATTGAATGAAGGAGATAAGTGATGGGTCGTTCTTTGTTTTCATTGTCCTCGGTGATGTTTGTCTTGCCTGAAGAAGACCCAAGAGGTCGAAACGCGTCGTGTTCTGTCTTGTCATTTGTTTGTCCTTTTTCGTCCAGCGGAGTACTGTTTTTGTCTTTTAAGTTTGTTGAAAGTGAAGTAGAAAAACTCTGTTGAACACTTTAGAAAGATTAGCTGGAAATGTCTGCAGTGGTGAACGTTCGTGCATCTGCCAAGTTAAACGTATTACGTCGCTAGCTGGTGTAACTATGGGTTTAGAGATTTTTGTTTTCAATAATTATAATTGATCTGAAAATAAGGGAGAAAAAACTCCATTTGAGTTTCTTTGTGAAAAGGGGAGGAGAGGGTGGAGGGGGGAGGCGAATGAGGAATTTATGGGGGGGGGGGGGGGGGGGGGGGGGGGGGGGGGGGGGGGGGGGGAATGGAATGAAATGAAGTGGAAGTAGGAGAGATAGAGAGAGGATTTAAAATGGGCGAAAAGAGTGGAGGCGATGGGTGGTGGGGGCTAGGAAAGAAGTGGGGGGGGGGGGGGGGGAGGTGGTCAGGATGACGGAAGGGGGGGGGGGGGGGGGGGGGGGGGGGGGGGGGGGGGGGGGGGGGGGGGAGGGATGGACCGGTGTGGCGAGGAAAGGAAGCCGAGAATTGCAAAGAGACAAATTTTTACGTAGCAGTAGGGTGAGCAGAATCGGCTAATCTTCGGCGCGAACAGCGAAAAGCAGTGACCTGGTGATTGAAAATAAATAAATAATAAATAAATAATAATAAGAAAGAGGAGTAACTGAACTTTATCCCTAGGCTTTTCGCTGGAGTTCTTTCCCTGGTCCGTGTCATCACGCCCCCCCTATTCAACGACAATATACCAGGTAACCCCCTGGACATTTGGGTCCATCAGACGTACCCAGGCGTTGAACTGAGGATGTGGGCGGTCAGTCGGTGGCCATGTCGCAGCGCGGTGCCTTCATCACAGACTGACCTATGAAGGGGTTGTGGGTTCCAATTCCATTACAGGCGTGTAGCATCTATGGAGGATTTTTTTTTTCTGTTCGGCCTCGAAAAGTTCTTATGCGATGGTGAGAGAGCAACACACTGGAAAGGGGAGGCTTGAATGGCGACCATTCTCCTCGTTTATCACATCCCCCAAAGTTGTGACATTTTGTATTTCTGTCAAGATGATATTTGAAAGTCACAGTGTTTTGTGCATTTCCGGTCTTGATAGGAAGACAGTGAATTCCACATTCGTGCGACTCTGCTACTGTTAGAGGGTTTTTTTTTCTGATGTTAATATAGGGTGTTTTAAAAAAAAGCCTCTTTTTTTTTTTCTTTTTGCCTGGTTTTCGAGATACAGTGTAATTGAATTTGTTGTCACCCGGACCTGACCTCAATGCGTTTTTTTTCTTTCTTTCTTTCCTTCTTCGTTCCTTTCTTTTCCATCTTTCTTTCTTCTTTTCTTTCTTTCATTCGTTCGTTCATTCTTTCTTTCTTTCCTTCTCTATTATTCCTTCTTTCTTTCTTTCTTTCCTTCTGTCTGTCTGTCTGTCTGTCTGTCGTTCTTTCTTTCTTTCTTTTTCTTTCTTTCTCACCTTCTTCCATTCTTTCTTTTCTTCGTTCTTTCTTTCTTTCGTTCTTTCTTTCTCTCTTTCAGCCCTTCTCCCTTCAGTCCTTCTTTCTTTTCTTTCTTTTTTCTTTGTCTGCTTCTTTCATTCTTCCGTGATTCCTTTCTTTCTCTCTATCTTTCTTTCTGCCCCTTTTTTCTTTCTTTCTTTCTCTCTTCCTCTCTTTCTTCCTCCCTTCCTTTCTTTTTTCCTTCCTCTCTTTCTGTCGTCTTTTGTTTCTCTCTTTCAGTCATTCATTCTTCCCTTCTTTCGTTCGTTATTTCTGTTTTTCGTTCTGTCGTTCTTTCTTTCTTTCTTTCTTTCGCACTTTCTTTCTTTCTGTCTTTCAAGTACCATTCGGAGGTTACGTCAGCTACATGAAGGAAATGGAGGAGTTCCGGAGGAACAACCCTGACATGGCAATCTTCAACATGTCTTACGAAGACATGAAGGAGGTCAGTGACAGCGTGCATCTCTCCTCTCTCTCTCTCTCTCTCTCTCTCTCTCTCTCTCTCTCTCTCCCCTCCCTCCCTCCATCCCTCTCTCTCTCTCTCTCTCTCTCTCTCTCTCTCTCTCTCTCTCTCCTCTCCTCTCTCTCTTCTCTCTCCTCTCTCTCTCTCTCTCTCTCTCTCTCTCCTCTCTCTCTCTCACTCTTGACATGACAATCTACGCATGTCTTAAGAAGATATGTAAAAGAGGTCAGTAGCAGTATGGATCTCTCTCTCTCTCTCTCTCTCTCTCTCTCCTCTCTCTCTCTCTCTCTCTCTCTCTCTCTCTCAGGGCTAATAGAAAAACGAAATCCTCATTAAAACTAAATAATTGTATTAACCGAACTCTTTATGAAACTAGACTGACTTTGCTGTTGTCATCAAGAAATTAAAACGCGATTTCCGGTCTGACAGTGTATGTAAATAACCTCCAGAAAATGCTTGATACTGCAACATCAAAACATGTTTCTGTATTGTCCATGCTTTTTATTGCGTCAGTTGTTTCCAACATGGTAATCGTTCTCTGCGAATCAGATATTGTGCTTTCAGCTGCATTGTGGATTGTAAATATGTTTTCGGTATGTGTTCCCTTTCACTTAATGCCATAGCCTCAACTGATTAAACTTTGGCATCCTCTCTCTCTCCGTCTCTCCCCACCTCCCTCCCTCTGTCTCTCCGTCTGTCTGTCTGTCGGTCTGTCGGTCGGTCTGTCTGTCTGTCTGTCTTGTCTCTCTCCTCTCTCTCTCTCTCTCTCTCTTCTCTCTCTTCTCTCTCTCTCTCTGTGTGTGCTTGTGTGTGTGAGAGAGAGACAGACAGACAGACAGACGGACAGGACAGACAGATGCACGGACAGACGGACGGACAGACAGAAAAATCAGAGAGAGAGACAGACAGACAGAAACAGAAGAGAGAGAGACAGACAGACAGAGAGAGAGAGAGAGAGAGAGAGAGAGAGAGAGAGAGAGAGAGAGAGACGGTATAGAGGGGGTGGTGGTGGTGAGGAGACCCAAATACTCAACATTGTATTCCAATAAAGATGTGTACCCCTTACCGAAGGGTAATATGCACATAACTAAACGAGTGAAAAGAATCCTGAACAATACATGTTTCAAATATTTATTAAAAACAAAGAACGAGAGAAAGGAAAGTATGAACATTTTCTTTAGTAACCATACTTCCGCCGAATGACTTAAAAAAAAAGAGCAGAAGAGAAAAATAGAAAGAAAGAAAAAAATCAACATTTATTTTAAAGCAACCATACTTTCGCCGAATGATGTTTTTTTTTTGCGACATAAGCATGGCCTGCATCTCCAAAAGCATCATTCTTAGTCGGCATTATGCTGTGAGTTGCTCTTGTATTCACGCTGCGTGCTACAGTAAAATGTGTGTCACTTACAGGCAGCTGATATGTATCGGCGATCAATAATGGCCATCAAATTGTTTCCCTACAGGGGGAAATCTGTCCATCCATGTATTGTGATCTTAGATTATTCGCTCATCAATGTCTGCACACTTACACGCACACATACATGCGCACGCGCGCACACACACACACACACACACACACACACACACACACACACACACACACACCTTCTCATCAAAGCTCTTTGATAGGACTATGACATCAGAGTTTCAGGCACTCATCAAAGCTCTTTCATAGTACTATGACATCACATTTTCAGAGCAGTGTAAGGAAGGGGGCGATAATCTGCACATTTTGTTTGGCTGTTGCTGATTTTGTTTGTGGCGTGTTCGGCAAAGAGAGGCCTTGGGTTTGTTTGATACATGGACAATACTGTTCCAACAGGACCCTGAGGGGATGATACGGAGTTTGGCGCAGTTCCTGGGACACAGTCGCCTCACGAGCTGAGCAAGGAGGTCGCGGAAGCCACGGGGTTCCAGAAGATGAAAGAGGCCGAGAGGCACAAGAGGCTGCCAGAAGTACCGTTCATGGAGGTGTATCGCAAAGGTGAGTGGTGCCTGCCTTAACAGTGGCCTGACAGTAGCGATCAATGGCAGTTCTCCCACATTGCCTTCCAAGCTGTCACCGCACATTCCGTGCACGCATCGGCTTGCGCAGCCACCTGCATATCCACAAATCATCTCACTCCCACCCCCACCCTCTCACCTCAACTCTAGATGACTGAAGTGGTCCTGATCGATATTGCGGACGAACAACACGTTGGCGTACTTACGTTTTCGGTGACGGTGGCGTCTTTCGCCGGTGGGCTCTGCTGTCATGAAACATGGGCTGGTGCACCAACGGGGACGCTCCCGTGGAGGTTCTGTCGTGTCACGTCCAGTCGCCATTACATAATGGCATCTGCCAGGGAGCAATGATGTCCCTTGATGTCTTGATAGAATGCCTTGTACGTGGGTGTCTGCACTCTACTTGAACACAGCGCAGGCTTCCAAGGGTGGTGCAGGATTTCTCCCGGCTGCTTAGTTTGACAGCAGGAGACAGTATTTCTCTGGGTCCCACCAGCACGTTCAGTGTTCGGCAGTAGGAGACTGTACTTCTCTGGGTCCCATCCGCACCTTCAGTGTTCGGCAGCAGGAGACAGCACTTCTCTGGGTCCCATCCGCACCTTCAGTGTTCGGCAGCAGGAGACAGCACTTCTCTGGGTCCCATCCGCACCTTCAGTGTTCGGCAGCAGGAGACAGCACTTCTCTGGGTCCCATCCGCACCTTCAGCGTTCGGCAGTAGGAGACAGTACTTCTCTGGGTCCCATCCGCACCTTCAGTGTTCGGCAGCAGGAGACAGCACTTCTCTGGGTCCCATCCGCACCTTCAGTGTTCGGCAGCAGGAGACAGCACTTCTCTGGGTCCCATCCGCACCTTCAGTGTTCGGCAGTAGAAGACAGCACTTCTCTGGGTCCCATCCGCACCTTCAGGTGTATCTTTTTTCTTTCTTCAAAGGCGAGTGCTTGCTTTACATCGGCCTACTCAGGCTTTTCTCTTGTGGGGCAGGGAGAGAGGGAAGGACAGGTGGGTAGCTGCGTGGGTGGGGGGGGGGGTGGGGCACAGCGGCAGTGTGGTAAGGGTGAGGAAGGGGAGGAGGGACGAAATTTGCGAAACATGATATCGTTTTATTCCAAAATTCCGATAAGAAACAATAAAAGTCGAGAATTGAGCATAGCCTCCGTCAGATTTGCAAAATTTGTGTTTTGTTTTTCTTTTAAAGGGAAAACACTAAGGTGGCGGGGAAAGAGGTCGAAACGCGTTGTATTTGTCTGGTAATTTGTCTCTTTCCTTGGGGCGAACATAGTATTAAAAAAAAAAAAAAAAAAAAAATGAAAAACCTTAACCTCGCAAAGAAAAGGGGGTGGGGGGGGAAATGGGGTGGGGGGGGGGGGGGGGTGTGGGGGGGGGGGGGGGGGGGGGTCCAAAAAGATCGCGCAAACAATTATCTATTAAACAGGCGTTCACGTTTAGTTTCGAAGCGCGCGCGTGTGTGTGTGTGTGTGTGGTGTGTGTGTGTGGTGCGTGCGTGGTGCGTGCGTGCTTTGCTGCGTGCGGCGTGCGTGCGTGCGTGTGCCCCTGTCTGTCTGTCTGTTCTGTCTGTGTTTTTCTTGGAATTTCCAGGGGAAGTCGGGACTGAAGAACCGACCTAAACAGTGGGTCAGGGGTGAACGCCTTGACGCCGCCATGACACAGCTCCAGTCATGTGACTACCGCATTCCGCTACAAAACCGTAATTTGGTAGCTTATTTATTTACTTATTTTTTTAATTCCTTTATTTATTTATTTATTCATTTTTTAACCAAAAAGCGCCTGCTGTTTTAAGGAAATAATTTCTAAAATTTAGGAATCTGTAAGGGCTCTAGACAGATTTTCATGTGTTTTTTTTTTTTTTAAATTCTCAGTGTGGGAAAATGTTCACTTTTTTTTAAATAACAGGGAGCTGGGCATAATGTAGTAAATCCACTGATGTGCCAATTCTCCGACCTGACTGTCTCAGTCTCGGTCCCTGCCTTTGTCTGTCTGTCCGTCTGTCTGTCATGTCTGACTGTCTGTCTGTTGTCTGTCTGCCTGCCTGCCTTTGTCTCTCTTTTCTGTTCCTCCCTCCCCCCCCCCCTCTCTCTCTCTTCTCCCTTTTCTCTCTCTTCTCCCCGTACATATTCAAACTGAAAGGTTATCATCATGAAATATTTGAGAAAAAGAACGAGGTAATCTGTTTTTTTAAAAAAAAATAAAAAAAAGCGCATGAATTTGCAGTAGCTTTATCGATCGATAACGTGCAGATTGAAAACAAAAATTCAAAGTATATATTTTTAATTTGTTTTTGGTAATGGCAAAGGAAATAGATTTAACAAGACGAAGACATTGCAAATCAAAAAAATTTTCCATGAACGTAAAGAAAAAGAGTTTTAAACACTGTCGATACAAAAGCAAGAAAAAGTGCTTACACCTACGAGAAAAGAGAGAGAGAGAGAGAGAGAGAGAAGAGAGAGAGAGAGAAGAGAGAGAGAGAGGGAGAGAGAGAGAGAGAGAACAGAAATAACAATGAAATTGATGAGGCTATTAGCTTTTT
>CM065736.1:4370570-4375472 GCA_033310375.1 Conus canariensis | reverse complement strand
TTTTAAGGGTTTTAACGAAAGTCTTTTACTGATTTTACCTTGTTTGTCGTTCCACACACACTGAAAAGACACTCTTTGAAGATTCTATGGAAAGGTGGTCGCCTGTAATTTGCCAGTAAAGTCGTCAGATGTGTTGGTGTGGATGAAACGAGAATTCAAAAAAGCTATTTTACTTCATGGACCGTATTTTTAAGTAACAGTTTTAATACATCTAGATCTAAATCTTGAGTAAGTCAAACTCAGAATATGATGGTTCAACAAGATAACATACATTCTGGGTTTTTTTTTTGTTTGTTTGTTTTTTTTTCTAGAGGTGTGATTTTCGACAAGACGAAAAAGGGGGGCTCCTCTGTTGTGTTGTATACATAATTGTTTGTAATTGGTTTTGAAAGTCGAAGATGACCTACATAAATGGGTTGTTCTGTCCCGTAAAATAAATGGCTCCCAGGGTACCCGTTGTTTCACGACTGTGATATGTACATGTGCGCCATCGAGCTTGTCCCTCCCCCCCCCCCTCCCCCCTCACACACACACACACACACACACACCTTCCCCAGCAGCTCCCCCACACCTGTCTGTCTAATTCTCTGTCTCTGTTTCTGTCTGTCTGTCTCTCCGCCCTCTCTCTCTCTCTCTCTCTCTCTCTATCTATCTCTCTCTCTGTTTATCTATCTTTCTGACTGTCTGAGTGTGTGCTTTCTCCTTCCGTCTCCGTTGTCCGTCTGTCTATCAATTTTGTCTGTCGGTATGTCTGACGCTCTGTCTGTCTGTATGTCTGTCTGTTTCTCTCTAGGTGTGTGTGTGTGTGTGTGTGTGTGTGTGTGTGCAGCATCTGTGTGCGTGTGCTCGTGCGCGCGCGCAAGTGCGCGCGCGTGTGTGTGTACAGTGCGCGCACGTGTATGTGTGACTGTGCATGTGCATGACTATGTACGTGTGTGTACTTGCATGCGTTAACACTTTCGCATACTCATTCAGTCGTATACGTGTGTATGCATACCTACTTTTTGACCGGCGGTATGACATGACTACAATGTACTGGTGCATGATTCAGAGCAAGGCTCAGTGTCTTTTCGTGTATATTGCTGGTGACTCATGCACGCTTGGTGATAAAAGACGAAGAGTCATCTGATCTTACACAGCAGTTAAAGGTAGGACAGTTCGACGCCAGCTGAAACC
The DNA here is from genome assembly GCA_033310375.1 of Conus canariensis. Lineage (NCBI taxonomy): Eukaryota > Metazoa > Mollusca > Gastropoda > Neogastropoda > Conidae > Conus > Conus canariensis. The sequence goes on along the minus strand of CM065736.1, from coordinate 4,374,296 downwards.
TTTCCTATGAACAGGAGAGTTTTGAGTGTGACTTGAGGGAAGAAAAAAAAACGAAAACAAAAACAAAAAACAACTAAAACGAAAAGCAACACACACACACCACACACACACACACACACACACACACACACACACACACACACACACAGAAAAGAAAGAAAGAAAGAAAAGAGCGGGTGTAATACACAAGGCCAGTGCAGTAGGCAGGTGACAGCAGAAAGGCGCTGACACATGGGTTTGCAAAGTGCCTTTCGACAACCCTGTCATGTCCTACTTATGGAATTTCATTCGCGTCAAAAGGTCATAATTACTGGGGTTGGGGTTTTGTTATTGTTATTGTTGTTGTTGTCCCTGTTAAAGATACTGATGACTCTTTCTACGACCAAGACAGTGACTTCTATTATATAAAAAAGAGAAGAGAAAAAAAACCCTGATGAATACCGTTTAATTGTTTTAACTTTAGATTATGTTGTTATTGCAAGAAAATAATTATCATGTAGGATAAACAATGAAACAAACAAACAAACAAGAAAAAATAAACGTCCAGATGTAAGTATGTATATTCACATGAAAACAAATATTCACGTAGAAGCATTTTAAAAACTGGTTTCAATTTCTTTAAGATATCAGATAAAGCGCGGATATAAAGAAAATCCTGTTCTCAACTTCGTCACACATGACAATGAAAATGTTACGGACGGCCTCCTCCCTCCCCCCTCTCTGAGTGGTTTTCCCAGGGGAGGCGTGGAATGAGCTGTCCTTACCTTCCCCTTCTATCCCCCAACCTCTCCTCAGTGTGCCATGTCATTCGTCGCGGCACGTGGAATTTATGAAACATGCATCTCCAAGCGTTTGCGACAAGCGTTCGCGACTACTGCTTACCGTTCTAGTGCGAACAGAGGGTGTGTGTAGCCGACTTGCAGTTCACTCTTGAGTCGTTCAATGAGCGGAGAGCACCGCTTCCGCCATTGGAAACCGTCAACGAGTATTTCTGCTCTGAGGCTACTTCATTGGGGTCCAGTGTAAAGAGGTCCGGTTTGTCCTGTCTTCACCGGCGTGGGGCGACGGTCCTGTCTTTATGTTCTCCTTGAAGTCCTGTCCGCAAAAGTCCGGGTTGTCCCGTCTTCACCGGCGTGGGGCGACGGTCCTGTCTTTATTTTCTGCTGGAAGTCCTGTCTGCAGAGGTCCAGGTTGTCCCGTCTTCACCAGCGCTGGGCGATCGTCCTGTCTTTAATTTCTGCTGGAAGTCCATTTTCCAGAGGTCCGGGTTGTCCTGTCTTCACTGGCGTGGGGCGACGGTCCTGTCTTTATTTTCTGCTGGAAGTCCAGTTTTCCAGAGGTCCGGGTTGACCTGTCTTCACTGGCGTGGGGCGACGGTCCTGTCTTTATTTTCTTCTTGAGTTCGTCTATGGAGGTCCAGGTTGTCCCGTCTTCATGGTGGGGGCGACGGTTCTACGTTCTTTTTTATCTTTCCGTCAACGATCCTGTTGGGTCTTCAGTTTGCCTTCCCGATCAGCAAGAGGTGCCCCTGCCCATCACGTGGGACAGCCTTAGCGTTGCTACAGGCGCTGACGTGAAAAACAGTTATTTTCGTTAGTTTTTGATATTGCAAAACATTCAAGAAAGAGTTGAAAAAAGAGCACAGCCTTAAGACCCAATTAAATCGTGAGCAATTAAAACAGTTGATTATAGCCTCACCTGTCCGGTTTCTGGAATTCTGGATCTTATTAGTAACCGTTTTTTAAAAGCTTTCAGCGCAATAGCAATATCACTGCGCATCACCTTGAGCCATAGTTTTCACACACACACACACAACACACACACACACACACACACACACACACACACACACACACACACACAGACGCTTCAGACTCTTTTTATTTTCAGTTGACGATGGCCTACATACGGCCTTTATATCAAAGGGGGGGGGGGGGTATACATTAATATTTGCAGCGCCGAAAACTTCATATCATGCAAAGAACAAAAAATACGTAAATTGTATCTGAGTACGTCAATGTTAATGTCAGCATCCAAAGCCATGCAGAAGAAAATGAAAATATGGACGTACTTTTTCATCACTCCAAATGATTATGTATTTGTTCCCTTTCTTTTTTTCTTTTTTTTTAAATTTTTAATGTAACAACAATCATATAACAAGTGCCTCACACAGGCACATATATTCACCATCATAAGTCCCCCCCCCCCCTCCCCCATCCCTCATCCCCCTATCCCCCCATCCCCACGGCTATCCCCCCCCCCCCCCCACTCTCTCCCCCCCCCCCCAATGCTCTTCCACCCTTACGCCCAGCATTTCAATAAAAGAAACTAGGTCGGCTGTCACCCTGTACCTCCCCCCTCCTTGCCCCCCCCCCTCCCCTCCCCCTCCATTCCATTCCCCTTACCTACTCTTCTCGGGTTAAAACCGAAACAAAGTCGTACACGTAAATGTGAAGACAGAGCAGGATGTTTGCCGAGTCATTGTACCAGGGCGATAAGACGATTCAACGACATGATATCGGTCAATCGTCGTAAAACCAAGTGGAGTAAAGGGTAAGCGTGATAAACATTGCTGAGTGCAAAAGTAGTACTCTTATCACTTCAGCGTGAGTGCACATGCACCCTACGCCTTCAGCGTGTTTCATGAGCGATACTGGTCTTTGTTTCAAATTGCAGTGGCTGAATGGTTTTGATACGTTTTTGCCAAATGTCAAATTTCTTCACTGTAGCAGCTTTTGCCCAATGTTACATTTCTTCATTGTTGTAGCAGCTTTTCTCCAATGTTAGATGTCTTCATTGTAGCAGCTACATTTCTTCGTTGTAGCAGCTTTTGCCCAATGTCACATATCATTGTAGCAGCTTTTGCCCAATGTCACATATCATTGTAGCAGCTTTTGCCCAGTGTTACATGTTTTCATTGTGGCAGCTTTTGCCCAGTGTCACATTTCTTCATTGTAGCAGCTTTTGCCCAGTGTTACATTTCTTAATTGTAGCAGCTTTTACCCAATTTTACAATTCTTCATTGTAGCAGCTTTTGCCCAATTTTACAATTCTTCATTGTAACAGCTTTTGCCCAGTGTTACATTTATCCATTGTAGCAGCTTTTACCCAATGCTACATTTCTTCATTGTAGCAGCTTTTACCCAATTTTACAATTCTTCATTGTAGCAGCTTTTGCCCAGTGTCACATATCATCATTGTAGCAGCTTTTGCCCAATATTACATTTCTTCATTGTAGCAGCTTTTGCCCTGTGTCATATTTCTTCATTGTAGCAGCTTTTGCCCAATGTTACATTTCTTCATTGTAGCAGCTTTGCCAATGTCATATTTCTGTATTGTAGCAGCTATTGCCCAGTGTCATATTTCATCATTGTAGCAGCTTTTGTCCAGTGTTACATATCCTCATTGTAGCTCACAGTACGTCCTGCCAGACTTCCGTCTGTTGAACGCCTTCTGTAAGTCTATGAAGATGTGGTAGAACTTCCGTAGGAGGTGTTCTCTAGCAAAGGGTATACAGGTTATTAAGGATCTGTCCATTGGTACTACTTCTGTCATTCGCTGACACCAGGGAACTGTCGAAAGAGGAAGACAGAGGGAACAACAGAAATAATAATGGACTAACGACTTGGCAGGACAGATTGAAGAAAAAAAAACACATTTGCAGAGAACTAGGCCTTAGTGTCACACACTGCATTTGCAAACACTCAATCACAAACACAGCATGTT
>CM065736.1:4283070-4360570 GCA_033310375.1 Conus canariensis | reverse complement strand
TTTCAGACTGAAGCCTGTTAGCCAGAAACCCTTAAGGACATGGTGTTTCAGACTGAAGCCTGTTAGCCAGAGATCCTTAAGCCTGTTAGCCGGAGACCCTTAAGGACATGGTGTCCCAGACTGAAGCCTGTTAGCCAGGGACCCTTAAGGACATGGTGTCCCAGACTGAAGCCTGTTAGCCAGGGACCCTTAAGGACATGGTGTCCCAGACTGAAGCCTGTTACCGGAGACCTTTAAGGACGTGGTGTTTCAGACTGAAGCCTGTTAGCCAGGGACCCTTAAGGACGTGGTGTTCCAGATTGAAGGCTGATAGTCAGAGACCCTTAAGGACATGGTGTTCCATACTGAAGACTGTTAGCCTGAGACCCTAAAGGACATGGTGTTTCATACTGAAGCCTGTTAGCCGGAGACCCTTAAGGACATGGTGTTCCAGACTGAAGCCTGTTAGCCAGAGACCCTTAAGGACAGGGTGTTCCATACTGAAGCCTGTTAGTCAGAGACACTTAAGCCTGTTAGCCGGAGACCCTTAAGGACATGGTGTTCCATACTGAAGCCTGTTAGCCGGAGACCCTTAAGGACATGGTGTTCCAGATTGAAGCCTGTTAGCCGGAGACCCTTAAGGACAGGGTGTTCCAGATTGAAGCCTGTTAGCCGGAGACCCTTAAGGACGTGGTATTCCAGATTGAAGCCTGTTAGCCGGAGACCCTTGAGGACATGGTGTTCTAGACTGAAGCCTGTTAGTTAGAGACCCATAAGGACAGGGTGTTCTAGACTGAAGCCTGTTAGCTGGAGACCCTTAAGGACAGGGTGTTCTAGACTGAAGCCTGTTAGCTGGAGACCCTTAAGGACAGGGTGTTCCAGATTGAAGCCTGTTAGCTGGAGACCCTTAAGGACATGGTGTTCCAGACCAAAGCCTGTTAGCCAGAGACCCATAAGGCTGTTAGCCACAGACCCTTAAGGACATGGTGTTCCAGATTGAAGACTGTTAGCCGGAGACCCTTAAGGTCATGGTGTTCCAGACGAAAGCCTGTTAGCCGGATACCCTTAAGGACGTGGTGTTCCAGACTGAGGCCTGTTAGCCGGATACCCTTAAGAACATGGTGTTCCAGACTGAAGCCTGTTAGCTGGAGACCCTTAAGGACATGGTGTTCCAGACTGAAGCCTGTTAGCTGGAGACCCTTAAGGACATGGTGTTTCAGATTGAAGTCTGTTAGCCGGAGACCCTTAAGGACATGTTGTTTCGTATTGAAGCCTGTTAGCCAGAGACCCTTAAGGACATCGTGTTCTAGACTGAAGCCTGTTAGCCGGAGACCCTTAAGGACATCGTGTTCTAGACTGAAGCCTGTTAGCCGGAGACCCTTAAGGACATGTTGTTCCAGACCAAAGCCTGTTAGCTGGAGACCCTTAAGGACATGGTGTTCCAGACTGAAGCCTGTTAGCCAGAGACCCATAAGGACTTGGTGTTTCAGACTGAAGCCTGTAGTTTGGGTGGCAGGGTGTCTTGTCGTTGGCATAAGTATTGGGAAAAATGCTGACTCCACACTCTGTTCACACAAGGCTGAACCAAAATCTGAATAAATGAATACATAAACAAATGAATGAATGAATAAAGAAATGAGTAAATGAATGAATAAATTTATAAATGAATAAATAAATAAACAAATAAATAAATGAATGAATACAAAAAGTAAAAAAGTAAGCAGGAGATTAGAAACAAAATCCAAACGGACGACAAAGGTGACGTCGGGGCGATATTTCAGTTGGGAGAAACATCAGCTGGCTTTCAACCTTAAAGGTTTGCTGGCCAGTTTTCCTTGTGTGTAGGTGTAAACGTACGTGTAGTGAATTCAATATCCCCCCATCCCACCCTCCCCCCCCCCCCAAAAAAAAAAAAAAAAAAAAAAAAAAGCTTTTGATCCGATAAAGCAGCTGATAAAAAAGGGTTAGTAGGTCGCACTTTCAAAGAAGTTGCTTTTAAACTTAAAGCAAATGCTAAACTGTACCATATTTGCACGTTTTTGTCGCTTAAAAAAAAATTCTAACCAGTGCTGAAAGAATCTGAAGTTCATGAGTACTTCCCTCCACTGCAGTGTTGGGTATTGACTACCAGTGTTCTGGGGAACTTATTTCATGTGCCTGTTTTAAGTTCACGAGTCCTTCCCTCTACTGCAGTGTTGGTTACTGACTACCAGAGTCCTTCCCTCTACTGCAGTGTTGGTTATTGACTACCAGTGTCCTGGGGGACTTATTTCATGCGCTTGTTTTAAGTTCATGAGTCCTTCCCTTTACTGCGATGTTGGTTATTGGCTATCAGTGTTCTGGGGGACTTATTTCATGTGCCTGGTTTTTTGTTTTTTGTTTTTTCTTTGTTTTCCAGAAGCGACTAAAAAGCTTTGATTCGGTGGCCAAATTAAGGGTCATTGGGAAGACCGGAAACAAAAGGTGTGTGTGTGTGTGTGTGTGTGTGTGTGTGTGTGTGTGTGTGTGTGTGTGTGTGTGTGTGAGAGAGAGAGAGAGAGAGAGAGAGAGAGAGAGAGAGAGAGAGAGAGTGAGGGAGAGAGAGAGAGTCGGAGGAAATTTATTCACAATAGGCCGTGGCCCCTTGTGAAGGGATGTATCAGCATCATAAGTAAACGCAATCAGAAAAAGAGCAGGAACACATCATGTGAAATTTTTCAACAGATGCCAGCAATCATGCACAAAAAGAAACCCCAAAACAAATGAAGAAAATGTCTCTATGATGTTGCTAGTTCTCTTAACTTGAATGTTTATACAGGTAGAGTGACAAATTTCGTACATCGTGAGAACTACGTGAAGACATTAGTAAGCTGAGCTTGAATGATGAAGGTTGTCGATAATATTTAGGTTTTATAAAACTTTCACGAACACGAGAGAGAGAGAGAGAGAGAGAGAGAGAGAGAGAGAGAGAGAGAGAGAGAGAGAGAGAGAGAGAGAATGCTGATGTGCGGACAGAAAATCCGTCACTCACAAAATACGTCACACAAAATTGTGCGGCAATCTTGAAGAATAGTATACGAAATTCTGGGGGCTAAAATCTTGAAGAATAGTATACGAAATTCTGGGGGCTATTTGCACGCACTTTTTCGGGTGTTTTCGGTTCTGCTCGATGCAAAGAGACGTAAGACACCCTCACCTGCTCACTTTGACCTGTCCTGCCCCACATGTGGGTGCAAATAATTTAGTTCATTTCACAAGTAGGGATATGCATGCACATCCAATGCGCCACGTGATCAGAAATCAAAATGGCGGGGAGATGACTGCTCAGCTTCGGTCATTTCGGGATATTTTGTGCATGGTTGGTGGGGAAGGAGTGGTCAAAGTGAGCAGGTCAGGGTGTCTTACGTCTCTTTCCATCGAGCAGAACCGAAAACACCCGAAAAAGTGCGTGCAAATAGCCCCCAGAATTTCGTATACTATTCTTCAAGATAACCAAATTGTGCGTCATTTGTGGTTGCTTGATCAAAAGTCTACTGTACAGAATGGCAGTTAGTCTTCACCTTGACGGGAAATATCAAATGTTTGACAAACAGTGAACAATGAACGCTTCAATCGTGTCCAATCAATGAACGCTTCAATCGTGTCTAATCAATGAACGCTTCAATCGTGTCCAATCAATGAACGCTTCAATCGTGTCTAATCAAGCCTTATAATGATCCAGCGACATGGACGTGTTCACCAGCAGTCAAGGATAAAGTAAGTATTGGGCCAAATCCTAGCATTGTTTAACTTCTCTTGAATACGATGTCAGCAGTATAATTGAACGAGTCGGCTGCTGGATGCGAGTCAGATCAGTCCACCTCATGTAGCTCTTCCCTTGACCTTGCAGTGAGTATTAAGTGCACATGATTTTGGACACAAGAATCCTTTTGACTGAGTCGGCGAGGAGATTTTGGTGAAGACAAAGACGTTTTCTGTTGAAGTCGTCTGTTTAACATTCTGTGGAATCGGAAATGCGCATACTACGTCTTTGTTTGTGTCTTCTCTCTTTCTGACTTCAACGTGGTGACAGCCCTGATATGGCCCTTCTTTTTTCCTTATGGCTGGGCTATCAGCAACATTACCTTACCATTCTATCTCTCAATAATATAGGTTCTCGAGAATTCCAGACAGACTTGCAAGCGCTATAGATGTAGCCCTGTAGATCTAACTTCAGTCTCAAGAAACTCTCTGTGGCTAGAATGGTCCTGGTGTCACACTGAGCAGCGATCATATTATTAATTCGTATGCTTGCTTTTAGTTTTGGGCATTTGTTTGTTTTACTTTTATGAAGTTTGCTGACAGCAGAAGAATTTAGGCAGCCCAAAAGGAATTTTCTGTTTTGGGTGCTGGGTTTGAAGAGGTAAAGAAAGCAGTCCTTTTTTTTTAACCATTAAATCTACACGGTATATTTTTGTCAGGCAAGTTTTAAAAAGTATTTTAAGGCTCCACCGCCGAAAAACGTAAACAAACGAATCACAAGACAAAACACGACGCGTTTCGACCTATTAGGCCTTCTTCAGGCAAGATGCACAATACTCGTGACAACGAAAATGAACGAGCAATCACCTGTCTTCATCCATTTCGGCGCAAGATGGGTGTTGTTTTTCATACTACGAACCCCAGACTGCAGTTTACACGACATGCAGACCTGTTTCAACAAATCATTGCCGATGCCGAGAGCAGATCTTTACAGGCTGGTCTGAGAAGGAACAATATCGATTTTTTTTTCTTCAGCTAGGGACGCGTAGTAGGACCTACCCACACAACGCAGCGTTGGACAGGCCTACTCCAAAGTCTGAAACGCTGTGGTCAACTCTTGGACAGCAACATCAGCTGTATGATCGGTGACCAGGTGCAGTGTCTTTTCTATCGTTCGCTTTGTTTTCATCGGCCATGTCACCACAGCAGTCTCAGCATCCTGTCTGCAGTCTCAGCAATGGCACTACACACAAGTGGCCAGTATCGTAGCGTCGTCAGGCAACCCACTAGAGGAGGCGCTGCGTTGCTGCTGAATCGAATTGGATATGTTTTTTTGTTTTGTTTTTTTTGATCCAGTGTAAGCAGGACACCACCTAAGCCCTTCACAAACGGTACTACTTGCCCCCAGTGACACAAGGAAAGAGTTGAGCAGACTGTCTGTCCCTCGCACTGGTCTGAAACCCAAAGCCCAGGCTTACGTCAAAGACCTCGGGCAAAACAAATGGAACTCGCAGATATACTGCTTAAAATCCGCCCAATTCTGGGAGTTTTTACTATGTTCCTGAGGTGGCGGTAGAGAAGAAATAATTTTATGCCGTTCAGAGAAAGTTTAAATCTGCCTTCTAAGCCAGCCATCTTATTTCGCCCGCAACCCCCACTTTTCACATAATCAAATTCTCTTAACCAAAAAAAATAGCTAAAAACCTACAAAATTAAACAAATCTAATCGCGTGAAAGTGGGGTTTGCGGGCAAAATAATTTTCCTGCTCTAGAACCGCACATTTAAACTTTCTCTCTGATTAACTAACAGGCACTGTGTTTGGTGGGACAACTTGCAACTCTTTGCGAACAAACGATCTTTTAGGGGCAGGCTTTTTAGAAGAAAGAGTCTCTCTTAAATAATACACGGGAGGGGCTGTTTTCATAATTCTTTCAACTTCATATACGTCTACGCTCCATATAGGGTCTGTGGCTCTAATTCTAACATCGCCCTCTGCCTCTCCAGGCACATACAAGTATCTTACTTTTAGTCCAAACGGCAAGAGTTTTTGATTACCTTGGATGTCTTCAGTAATGCTAATTTTTTTAAATTTGATCGCGTTCACTGGCTTAAGGCCCGTTGCTTTAAATTCTTCATTGTTCATGGCGCGTAAGACTGCTGGCAATCTCCTAACCCATTCTGTGTTGCGTGTTTTGTCCATAAGGTCTCTGTGGTATTGATAGGTAAACAGACGCTCAGCTAGATTCTTATTAAAGTTTTCTACTTGAGCTTGGGAGCGATGGTTGCCTGGGATCCCTCTCTTAACTGTAACCCGATGTCTTAAAAACAGTTGGTTTACAGCTCCTTTAAACTCTTTTCCATCATCAACCTGAATCAACCTAGGATACTTTAATGGACCTCGCATGTATATTTGTTGTAAAGCCACAGCCACAGCAGTTGAGCTTTTATCCGTTAAAGGCTCAGCATCTTTATACCTTGAAGCCATGTCAACAACCGTAAGAGCATACTTAAACTTTTTTCTTCTAACTTTGTCATGTGGAAGATACAACAAGTCCATCTGGTGGGTGTCATTAGGAACTGAGTTAACAAATCGAGGCCTTATTATTCTTTTTGGGGCAGGCAGATATATTTGCCAGATCGCTTGTTTTGAAAGCCAGTCTTTCGCTTCTGATTCAGACACCCTAGCAGCTTTACTCAGTTTATCAATAGCGGCCTTTCCTTTCCAATACCCTCTAGGAGAATAATATATTTTGTACTTCGTATCGTCCATAAGAAGGAAGTTTTTTTATTACATTTTTAACTATGATTTTTAGATTGAATATGCAAGAAGAAAGATTGCTCCCATAGCACCTATAATAAAGCCTATTTCTACCATTTTCTGATCCTCAGATGGTTCATAAAAGTCAGACAGTTCTGGCGGTGACGATGTTAGAAACTTCTTTCCTGTCACTAAGTAATATTCATTCATTGCTTCATCAACGTCTGTAAATGTGTGCTCTGCATGTCCCTGTTCTCTTAACTTTTTATTAATAAAGTCTAAGTGAGCAATTCTCCTTTTCTCGTAAGCGTCTCTTGCCTTAGCTAAATCTTCCATTGCCTTGTTATGGCGTTCTCTCTCTTCATCAGACCGCAATTTACTAAACATATAATTGCTGCCAGAGAAAGCCAATGCATTAACAATAGCTCCTCCTACCATCAGAACTAATCCAGACATCTTTTTATAAATGAATGAATATTTTTTATAAATCAATATTTTTTTAGAATGAATCTTTTTTTTATAAATCAATATTTTTTAGAATGAATCTTTTTTTATAAATCAATCTTTCTATGCATTGATGTTTTCTGGGATAATCCCCTGTGTAACAAGAAAGTCTTTTGAGGCAATCCCTGCCGTTATTACAGCTATAACCTTAACAACATCCTCAATGTCTAACCTTCCCAGATCAGCCGGCCTCATCTTAAACATGTTTTTTGCTAACACGCTGTACCCTATACTAAGACCGCTGATTACAGCAGAGTGGTAAATAGTATTGATGATCTTTGCAGTGCTCATGTTTTTTATTAACTAAAAAAATAATTAAAATAATCATAATATGAAAGACTGTCTATGTGCTTTTTAATCAGGTAATCTTTTGTTGCCAGAGCTAAAAATAAGGTTACAACTAGTTTCGGCGAATCTTCTATCTTTCCCATGTTGGGCGGTTTTCTTCTTAACAAACATTTTGCTAGGGTTGAATAAACTATAACACCAACAATAGGCACTGCATAATTAACCAGCGTTAAACTCATGGTTTTAAAAAGGTTTTATTATTTTTATTGCTTTTAAAAGGGCTTTAAAAAATGGATTGCGACGAGCTATTAAAGTGTGAGGAGGCAACAGACCCAAACCTCTGTCATAAAGAAAGATTATACTCTCTGGCTGCATGTGGGAAAACCAGGCAGTATTTAGGCGTTGAACTAAGTATTGAACAGATTCAGCAATTGTCTACATCAGACGTTGAGAAGTATTACGCTAGGTACGAGGCACAGCTAGGATCAAAAATGGTTAGATCGGTGGGACAGACAATAATTAGTTTATATGCTAAGTTAGTAGGCAAGATAGCGCCGATTGATTCAGAAGAAGATTTAAAATATGACTTAACACAAGATCCGGTTTTAACCAAGTCCCTAGAATCTCTTGCATGTGACATGTATTATAGATTTGGGACAATATTATGTCCATTCATCATGGGATTAATTACTTTCAATCATATTAATTTTAATCATATTAATTTTAATCGCACTAAAAAAAATGAGCGAGCAGGAGAAGATTGTGACTCCACAGGAGCAGAATGCCCTACAAGTGAATGTCCCACAGGCGAGTGTCCCACAACTGAGTGTCCCACAAGTGAGTAGTGTTACTAAGTCTAAAAGTCCTGGGCGTGTTGAGGCCGGCCATAAACTAGCTGAATGGAACAGACTGCAAAAAGCAAACCAAGCAGCAAAACAAAAATTATTAGATAGTAATACAACATCGCCACCAGCACCGCCGCCACCACCAACAACAACACAATCAAACTATAAGATGCATTATTATGTACTGGGGGGTATTGTTGTTGGTGGGGGGCTTTTAGCATACAAGTGTCTAAAACCATACTTAGCAACAAAGTCACAAATCCCCACAAAAACAGTAAAAGAAGAAGAACCAGCTTCTGCAAAAAAAGCACAACCTCCTTCTGTAAACCCATTATTTTTACTGAATTAGTTTTTTTAATGTGTTGTTAAGTACTGGTTAAGTACTGGTTAAGTACAAGCTAAGTACTGGTTAAGTCAGTTATAACAAGTAAAGTGCAAGTAAAGTGCAAGTCATGTTAAGTACTAGTTAAGTACTAGTTAAGATCTTAAGTAAAGTACTAGTTAAGTACTAGTTAAGATCTTAATTTAAGTCAGCCAAGTCGGTTCTCCAGTGACCTACAGCATATGAAAACTCAGGATTGACGTAAGTTCGCTTGTTATTGTTAGAGACTAGTGATTTCTTATTAACAGCAGTTGTGTTTACTTGATGAAGAGTAGAGCGCAGATTAACATTTGTGTGATAAAATACTTTGTGTTCAAAGAGAGCCTGCTTGTAGTTGTCGTGACTTTTTTTTTTTTTTTGACAACTTCTTTACTTACACCCTTAGCTTTCTTTGTTACAGAAGTCTGGGTAGCAACGCTATACATCTTTGACCGCAGGCCAACATATTCTTGTATAACCGTCCCATTAAGTTCATCCTTCATCTTTCCAATCACTTTCTTGTTCACAGTTGAATGTAAAGGGCCGTCTTTTGGGTAGTCACATGTGTCGTACCACCCATCAGCTCCTTTGGCTACCTCTGCTTCTAAGTCTTTGTAAAAGTCTTCAGTTGGGATGTCTAGAATAAAAGAGTCAGTGTCTGTGTAAAGGACTCTAGACTTTAGGTACAGCGGTTTAAAGTAGTCATACAGAAATTCAAGCATTAATAACTTTGACAGCTCTAGCACGGCAAACCCGATAAACACCGGCTTGTCCAACCTTACATTCTGTTTCTTCATCATAACGCCAACCAGGCTGTCGCTAAACCGTCTAAAGTCTTGATAATTAGGTTTGGAGACCAGCTTAATTGCTTGTTTTTCTTTTGTAACTAATCTTACATCTTTACGCTTGTGTGGATTTTCCATGGTTTTGCCAAAACAGCTGTTGTTCATTAGTTTAAAAAAGTCTTTTTCTGAAGCGTCAGTGGCCGCAGTCCTAAGATCGGTGTTCTTCATGATGTATGGTCTCATGAAAGGCTCTTGGTCAAAGGTAATTATTCTGTGAACAGCTCTTAGTTTTAACCCGTGTCTTAAGTAAAATTGTAACAGCCTGTAATGACAGACATATTTATTCTTGTGTCGAAGATTAGGCACGAGTTTGGGCGGTTCTGTGGGACTCATCTTTAATCTTTCTGCGGCTAGAGGATAATCATTATGAAGGTCATGCAACTCTGCGGGATATTCTAAGTCTACCTCTAAGATTAGTCCTATTGGATTATCGGGTGTAAGATTTGACAATAGTCCTACTACCCGATCAACCTCATGAGGCCCGTTTATCATTTTAAAGTTTCTTAATGGCAGTGCCTGGCTCATGGCCCACCCATACAGATTGTTGGCGTCTAAGTACATTAGATAGTTGGATGGTTTAGTTGGATCATAATCGTCTAAATACTTGTTGTTGGCTCTGCAGTAAGGATGACAGGCCATGCTAATGCCTCCCCTCAGCCCGTCTTCAATCATCTGGAGTGTATCCAGATCAGATATTAAGTCGATCTGAATGTTTGTAGACTTCAAGAATGCGTCCCAGGAGAGGCCCGGGGCAGAGATGTACTGTGATGAATCTAGACCGTAATGTTTCATGCATGTAGATCTGTAATTCTGAAACACATCTGCCAATAAACACACGTCGGCCAATAAATATTGATCGTGATAATCGCCCATCGTTCGGCAGTGTAATTCTGTCCAGGCTTTCTGTGCGTGTTCATATTCAGAGTCGGTTATGCCTCCGCCTCTAAGACGGCTGTAAAAATCGTCTTTATGTGGCAACGCCGGCTCATCAAACTTGTCCCACGAGTCCATGTATCCATAAGGGTAAACGCCTTTACGGACTAAAGATGAGTCGAAATATTTTTTAGTGATTGGACAGTCTTGTAGAGATTCTGCTAACTTACTTAAACTCCCCATCAGATGCTGGGCAGAATCATAGAAGGATAAACAGTCTACAGTAAAGGTCATGTACTCTTCTGATGACTGTGCAATACAGCTAACCCTCATACATTCAGAAGTTATTGCTTGCATGATAAAGTGAGAATCGTAGCCACGTAGGTTATGAAAGAAGATAGGCAGTTTCCATTTTTGGGGGTCAACCTTGAGTTGAAGATTGCAACTGTTGTGCGCGGCCCCTCTGAATTTCCCAGTAATGTGATCGTGGTCTCTCACTGTTGGGTTTGCTTTACTATTAGGAGTTAGCCCTGAGCCGCATATCCAGCAGTGTGTGGCTGATTCATAGCGCCTTTGGTCTTCAGGAGTCATCTTAATGTCTGAAAGGTTCAGCTGATTGGAGAGTTGATTGCGAAGGTGCTTCATCTGCCCCAAAAATCTGCTGGCCGCGTTGGGACCTCTGTAAATCTCTGGTTGTGTGTGTGCCCCATCTGACCTAACAACGACGAAAGCCTAAGAACAGATCTGATGGCGGGTTAATAAGGTTGTTTTTTGTTGTGCCCGCTCTTGAGGGCCGTAGTACTGCGGCAAAATCGCTTCAAAGTCAGCATAGACTACGTATGGTCTCATCTGCATTTTGTGTACATTCTTAAAACTAACTTTAGACCCTGGTGGGGGCGTAAGAAGTTCGGTTTTACAGTCTACAAAACTTTTACAATGTTTCTTATGTTCAGCAGCTGCCTCTATAGACGGGATCCTGACCAAACACCTTCTACAAAGCTCTTGTTTAAATTTGTCCTTTGTAGTATAAGCCATAAGTCTGCTAATTGATCTAATTAATACATAGTGGCTCTTTAGACCGTCTGTAAACAGAATCAAGTCGACATGTTTGTTAAGTGGATCGCCTAAAGTAGGAGCGTTGGGAGAAATCCTTAGAGGGACTAGATTGTCTACTACAGACCATGTGTATACGTTTACGGTGATTGGTTTGTTCTGCTCTTCAAACTGAGATAAACTTTCTATACTCACTGGAAAGTTTATGTTATTTAAGTTCAGCTCATTTATATACCGCCTATAATTAGATACTCTGTTTGCATGATTTTTAACGTGATGTAAATGCGCCAAAATACACCACATGAAACATAAGTTGTCTGAATTATGTATGTTTAAGACTGCTCGTTTTAACTCTAACTCTCTTGGGAGAGGGATGTAAGAATTGCCGACTATAGGATAGAACTTTGTTTGTCTTAATCTGATTTCAAGGACTGTTCCTTCAGACCAGCCAGACCCTCTTAGCTTAGCCTCTTCACTTGCATGGTTAAACTGTGTAAGCATGTAATCAGCCCATTCAGAATTAAAGTCGTAATAGCTGATTACTTCTTTCTGTCTAGTTGAAACCCAGACTAGTATACTACTATCATCGGGGGTTATATATTCAATCAGAATGGCCAACAACGCTTTTACTGGCGGGTCAATTTGAAGAGACTCTGGGATTTTAGAAATGGCATGTGTTACGCTTTCCTGAACGCTTGAGGGGTTAATGATGTCCATGGCTAATTCACTGAACATATTGCCCACCGGTTTGGCATCCAACGTCTTTGCGGCCGCCATTTTTTAAGGCCAATATATAGGTAATACAAAAAAAATAAATACTAAAATTTAGCTAATATTTACTAATTTGAGGTAATACAAAAAAAATAAATAATAAAATTTAGTTAAATTGAATAGCTGCTCCTTCAGAGTTAGTAAAAATAGACAATTCAGCGTCATCAGGAGCCATAATATTAACTAAAATTGCAATACACTTTATAACTGGGTTGGGCCAAGAATCCGGCATTTTACTGATTACGTTAGTTACACTTTCACGAATATCGGTGTGCTCAAAAAGATCCGCAATTAATTCGTCAAACTTGTTTCTTAATTCTTCTTCATTAGCCCCCGCTCCATCATTAACTCTAGGGCGCAGCATATATTTTTAAGCTCTGTAACTACTTTAGTCGTCATTTTTTAAGGCCAATATATAGGTAATACAATAATTAAATCAGGCTCGTTTTTGGGTTTAGTCGATCGTTTGCAAGGTTCTGCTTTGCAATGTTCTTTCTGATTGCTTCGGCGTCTACCTGTTGTGAAGTAAAAGTCTTTCTCCATTTCTTTTGGAGGTCGATCTTTTGTCGTCTGTAATCATCACCGTCAGCCATGGCTCGTTTAAATTCTTCGTCCATACTGTTTTCGTCCAGTAATGTATTGCTTATAATCAGCCTTAATGAATGAAGTTTTGCTGTTGCTAGGGCTACAATGGCGGTGTGCTTTTGTAATTTGGGCGTTAGCTTTTTTAAAACAGCACTTACAATCGTGGACATGGCACCTAAACCCAAACCAACACTCCCAAAAGCTATGGACATCGGTGTTCCAACTCCAGTAGCTAAAAGAGCAACACTAGACCCAGTGCTTAAGCTGGCTACAACTGATGAGCCGGTGATTATATAAGAAAGGACATTTAAAGCTTTAGCATATTTCTTTCTAGTAACCCTATACTTATTTAAGTCACTTTCTATTTCCTCTTCAAGCTCAGTCATGTGCTTTAATCTAAACTGTTGACCTTCTTCCATTTTAAACAAGATTATTTTTTTAATCTTGTATATATCTTCTTATTAACCCTTCTGTCAGCACTTCATCAACAGAGTAAAACCCAATAAAATCAACATACTTAATAAAAATAAAATCAAGTACTGTTAGTTTGTCTTTGTCAACCATCACAGTAACTTTGTCAGATGATAAGAAAGTCTTTATTTCATCCCCGTTTTAGTAATAGCAATAACAAGCCTAAGAGGCCCGCCCAAGTTTTCAGACTTTATTTGTACACCTCTGATTAACGTATGCTCTGGCAAACTAGGATCAGACTCCCTTGGAGTAATAAATAAGCGAAAAAGCATCGTCATTTTTTTAGGCAGTGATTCTAGTTTTGGGTTAAATTCTAAGCCGACGGTGTCGCCCCCCACTTCAGCTAAGGACTGCTTTCTACGCAGCATATATTCAGGGCCCTGCTTAGTTATTTCAATCTGCTTTTTCTGTTGTAATCCTGGGACTAGGCTAACAAGAAGGTGTCCTTCATTCAAAGCTTTTCTAAAATTGTTTTTCTTATCAAAGTATACATAGGGGCTTCGTAGTTCAAACTTTAAATCCCAGTTAATGTCAGGAAGCAACGCCCAAGCATTCTCTCGTTTATGAAGTTTGTATTCGTGTTTGCCAAAATCGTTTGCCCTTAGATTTCTTATCTCTTCCAGGGTAGGATATTGCTGTCGTTTTTTATCTTCAATTTCTATTCGTTTGTAAACACCATCGTCGGTGTACTCAAATCCATAAACATTTCCTGTCACTCCTATTAGATCAAAGTCAGTTGTATCTGCTAGATCTTTTATCTCTACTGCAACGCATTTAGGAGCTAACTCTGCTTTTGATTCAGGTCCTCGAGACATTCTTTTTAATATAAACAATTTATTATAAACAATCTATAATAAGCAATCTATAATAAGCAAACGTATTGAGCTGGCGGGTCAGTCCGTAAGCATAGTTTAGCGTGCTTAGATTTTTCTAGCTGCTCTTTTATTTTTTTTAGTTCATCCCTGTCCCTGATTATATAGTTTTCACTTAAACATTCTTCAAAACTATCCTTGTCCTTAGTATAGAATAAGATGACTGATTTTAACTGCGATCTAAAGTCTTTTAAGACAGCATTGTATTTTTCAGTTAAGAGCCAAACAGAAACTAATGCGTGTCTTCCGCTAAAGGCTAGCTTAGACAGAGTCCTTCTTTTTTTAACAATGTCTTGTTCGGCTGAACAGTCATCAATAATAAACAGCGTTTCAGTTCCCTCAAATAGCCTATAGTAATGTTCTAAACAGTCGCTTAGCTTGTCAGTAGGATCAACTAAAAATATATTCTCGTCTGTCCAAACAAACTGCCTTTCTTTGTAAGACTTGTTGTGCTTAATGGTTGTGCAAAATATAACAATGTACTCGTAATGAAACCTGTAGACTGTTTGTAACAAATCAAGCACGAAGACAGTTTTCCCACACCCAGTAATCCCACAAATAAGCGAACAGTGCGGGTCTTTAGGCAAAAAGTTCAAACTATCCATCTGTTTTAATAGGCTATTTCTTTCAGTCTATTTTCTTCAATGTTCAGCTGGGCGTCATAAACCACAAAAACGTGCATTTGTATCTGGCCATTCTCCTCCTCTTCCTTATTAATCTGTATGAGTATGCCATCTGACCCTACCCTTCTTCCACTCCCGTGCAGTCTGTTGTCATACGTGGATCTAAAATCCAGCCATAGTCCATATTTGTCTGTTAGATAATCTTCGAGTCTTACATCGTGAAGGTGAAGTTTTTTACACACATGATCGGCTGTGGGGCTTGTCTGTCTGCCTCCAGCAAACAATTTTCTTATTTCATCAAAGTGTTGGTCGGGCAAAAGTCCAGCTGAATACAGCTGAAAAGGCTTGCCATCTACTGTGCAAGACAACTGCTCAATTTTTGGATTGTAAAACACCTCAGATTCCCTCTGAAAAGGGGTCGGGGGTTTAGTAAATAGCAAGAGAACCCCCTTTAGGGACCTTAAAGAATTGCTTATAGCTATTTCCCAGACGGCGTCTTGCTTGTTTTTAATCGCTAGACTGTGGTGTAAAACTCTTTCAAAGTAAACAACCGCCCTACTTTTATACTGGTTTAAGATTATTCTGGCCAGTTCGGGGTTAGTAACAACATCAAAATTAAGAGAGATGTTACTGACTGTGTATTTGGCTTGAGGGTCATCTGATAAAATAAAAGACCCGCTGTCATTGAATGTCAGTTCGTAAGTAAGTTTGTCTCTTAGTGCGCCTTGGTAATATGGCTGATGGGTTTTTAACAGTTCAAAATCTAGAGGGATGCAAAATCTGTTCTTAAATGCTCGCGCTATTGCCCGGTCTCCCTCGTCTTCCTTTGCATCTGCAGCATCAAGCCTGTGCTTAAGGCCGTTTGGGCTCTGGATCCCCTGAAAGATTTTGTCTTTTCTTTCTGTTCTAGGCAGCCACAGATCAGAATAGAGATTAAAAATGTCTGCGCTACTCAGTGAGAAGACTTCTCTACCTTCCAGTTTGATTACCATATTTTTAATGATGGCCCTGCCCAGGTTAGCAACGACAGTAGCATTAGGATCCGCCGACTCAATATCTATTTTGAATAATAGCTTGGCAGTGCCTGACATTATAACATCGTCAGGCCCAAGGTCACTAAATCTTACTGTTAACATTTCATTGGGCTCAATTGTTGATGGATTATTTACAACGCGCACAGTCTGTCTTATGCCTTTTATGCCATGGGGCTCCTTCGCTTTTCTGAATGGATCAAGGTCGCAACCGTATGGGTTCATTTTTTATAAAACCAAAAATAATAAATATATAAATATGGCTGATGAAGATTTTGATGCGATTAGTCCTATTGAAGAAGAAGATGAAGAAAGAGAGCCGAGTCCTTCATTGCAAGAAGAACTTGAAGGAGCAGAAGCGAGTTCTTTACTCCCTAGACGGCCTCAAGATGTAGGTTCTTCACTCCTTAGTGCTCGCCAAGAACTTTTAGGAGTAGGCTCTTCACTCCATAGACAGCGTCAAGAACTATTGCGACAACGAATTGAATTATTCTATAGAAGTATAGGACGGGAGCTGCCAGACACGATCGATTCTAACCATTTTGAGATGGGAAAAGTGGGCGGAGACGAGGAAGGTCATTTGTTTATAAATTATAAGAAGGGCAATAAACAAATGCGTAAACAAGTTACTGATAGCCGGGACCCCTCCGAGTTTTTAACTCCGGGCTCACTTGGGGAGATTCCTATTCGGGTCAGAAGGCGATTAAATATTGCAGATCCAAGGAAGTCTGCTCTAAGGTCTAAGGCTGTTAGCGCTTTACAGAACTTGAAGCAAAGGTTGCCAGCACAGTCTGAAATGCAAAACATACCTCTTCAAGAATTAAGTCAAAGAGCAGATGAAGTAATAACAGAAGTTGAGACAAGTTTTAATGAAGAAACAATTGCTGATTCTTCATCGCCTAGTCAAAGAGAACGTGAGCTAAGTCCTGAAGAAGAAACAGCTTTAAAAACAATTGATGATCCTCCATTGCCTGAGAGTGTACACAGGAATCTTAAAGCTGCTCTGCGTGAACTCAGGGGTCTTGATGATGCTCTACGGAGAATAAATGGCGAGGTAAAAAACAACTTGTCAAAACTTGGTGAGCTAGATATAGAGATAGAAGAAGAAAAAAAAAATTGGCTGATGCAGATGAAAACAATTTAGGGTTAGAAGTAAAGGCTAGAATACAGGCGAAAATACAGAATTTAATGTCATTAAGGGCAAACAGGTTAGAAACGCTGTCTACTAACAGAGAACAAATAGTATTACAAACAAACAGAATCAAAGAAACTATAAACAGACTCCTTCATGAAAATACTACGTTAGCAGAAAGAATAAGGACTCTGTTCAGAGAGCAGGGAATTACAATAGTTAGTATATTAACAGCCGTTGGGTTTGCTATCTCTACACTGGTTTATGCATTAACTGGCGGTGCGCCAACAGGGCCAGTAGCGCCTCCAACGCCTCAGCCTGGTAAAAGTTGGATTAGAAAACAATTGCACCATCTGGCAAACCTATTAAAGAAGTTAGCTGCCAAAGCGCTTGATGCTCTGCCGGGCATAATAGGCAGTGTTGTTAGTTGGGTTTTGTCTACCATAGGCAAAGTGGCTGGTTATATGGCTGACCATCTGTGGACGTTAGGAGTGCTGGCTGCCGGTTTAATTTTTAGTGAAATAAAGTATGGCTAATCCAGTAAAAGTTAAAAACACAACAAGGGCTGTCTTTTCGCTAGTGTGTCTGTCGGGGTGAGGTACATCAACAGGCGGTGTTGGGCCGCTTTCTGGCTGTGGGCTGCTTATAACTGGTGGGGGGTCGCTTTCAGGGCTGGATACTTTTTTTAAAATGGCTGGTGCGGGCCTTGTGTTTAAGCCTTGATTGTGTCCTAAGTTTTGGTCGTCTCCGGCTATGAGGATTTCATTATTATAATTCTGTATCGTGCCAATCTGTAGTCTAAGGTCAGAAGGCAGCATGTATAATCCATGACCTTTCAACCTTTGACCTAGCATGTGAAAGAACGTTTTGGTACCTTTGTATGCTAGAAGGCAAATCAACAGCAGAGTTAATGGCATCTTCTAAATTGGCTAGAAATTGTTTTCTGGCGTCAAAGCCTGTAGATTGATCCACTATGCTAGACTTGGTCTGTGCTTGCGCTCCTAATAGACACCAAACGTACGTGCGTATGGAGTCATTAAGTCTTTGCACTCCTGGCATTGTTAGGCCTTTACTTTCATCTAAGATAAATGTTGCCCAAGCATTGGGGTGTTTTTGTTCTATTGATCCCAATCTAACTTGGGAGTTTGGCTTAAAAGAGGTGTGGCCGGGCCAGTAGTCAAAATTATATTCTCTACGCTGACCCCACAAATACAATGTGCCCAACCCGTGATTGCGGTCTAACTTTTGTCTAAAGTTATTTGAAGGGTTAATGTTAAATTCGTTGCAGATTCTTTCATATGCATTATTGTCCATTGGGCTGAGAAATGGATTAAACGCGATGTCGTTGGGGAGGCGTACTTGTAGTTCAGTTAGTATGCGCCTATACTGATAATAAACATGAAAGTTATATACTGACCTTACTAAGAGGTTGGGGTGGTTTAAATGGTTTGTATATGAAACACCGCAGCCGGTGGTTGAGCAGTAAACTGCAAAATTTAACTGATTCTGGTAAAAAGCCATGGGATGAGTTGACCATGCTGATGGCACTCTATCACTCTTTATTGGAGGATTTAAATATCTAGTTAGTGGGTTTACAAGTCTGACTAGAAAGCCATATGATTCATCCACTGCGATGGTTAGGTTACTAAAGTCCAAAGATTTGGGCTCATAAACCCCTCCTACGTCGTAAGTGGCACTTTCATTATATTTAAAAGGTTCCATTTTTAAATAGATTTTTTAAAAAAGGATTTAAAAAGGATGTTCCTTTATATAACCAAGCAAAACCAGCGCGTGTTTTTAAAGTATTCAGTTGGCAATAAAGGCGGGAAGTGTAGGGCTGCTCTTAGAGAACTTAGGTTTAAAATAAGGTGGTTTAACATATCTGAAAAGGCCCAAAATAATTGGATAGATATTTATGATGAGGGGGGCAATCGCTTAAAACGTTTAAAAATACCTGATGGTTACTACAGCTTTTGTTCTTTAAAAGAAGCATTTAACAAATTTGACATACGGTTAGAAATTAATGAGGCAAATCTTATAATTACTATATTTTTACCAAAACATAAAGACAAAAGGGAGTACGTTTTTCCCAAGGGCCTTGCTCGAATTTTAGGCTTTTATGATGGTGGTAAAACCTATCGTATTAATACACACGCGTATATAGAAAGCGGTCTATATGAATATGTAGGCAGTAGGCCATCCGATTTTCTAATTAATCCAATGTTGTATGTTCATTTAAGCGAATTAAATACAAACACTAATTTGTATAATGGCCAGCCATCTACAGTTCTAAGAGCACTCCCATCAACTAAGGTGGGGTTTTGCGATTATCAGTCATATACAATTGGTGAAAACAGTCAATTTAAAGAATTAGTTGAAGGGCCTATAAATTCAGTGTGTGTAAAAATAACTAACCAAGATGGAAGGCCGGTTGTTTGTTCTGATTTGTTGGTGGTGCTTGAGATAGGAGATTAATCAGGGAGAAAGTATAGATACCTGCCAGCAGTCTTACGCGCCATGAACAATGAAGAATTTAAAGCAACGGGCCTTAAGCCAGTAAACGCGATCAAATTAAAAAAAAATTAGCATTACTGAAGACATCCAAGGTAATCAAAAACTCTTACCTTTTGGACTAAAAGTAAGATACTTGTATGCGCCAGGAGAGGCAGAAGGCGATGTTAGAATTAGAGCCACAGACCCCATATGGAGCGTAGACGTATATGAAGTTGAAAGAATTATGAAAACAGCCCCTCCCGTGTATTATTTAAGAGAGGCTCTTTCTTCTAAAAAGCCTGCCCCTAAAAGATCGTTTGTTCGCAAAGAGTTGCAAGTTGTCCCACCAAACACAGTGCCTGTTAGTTAATCAGAGAGAAAGTTTAAATGTGCGGTTCTAGAGCAGGAAAATTATTTTGCCCGCAAACCCCACTTTCACGCGATTAGATTTGTTTAATTTTGTAGGTTTTTAGCTATTTTTTTTGTTTAAGAGAATTTGATTATGTGAAAAGTGGGGGTTGCGGGCAAAATAAGATGGCTGGCTTAGAAGGCAGATTTAAACTTTCTCTCGTTCACATAGAAGAAAGAAGAAAGACTTTCAACAAAATTTCCTGCGTGAGTGGTTTTTTTTTTTTTTTTTTTTTTTTTCATGACTTGTGAGTTGATTTCAACGCTGTGAAGCCCTGATATGGCCCATTGTGGTAGGCTGGGCTAGGGGTTTTAGGTGTATTTTAAAGGGTTGTGTGAATAGGCATTTTTTTAATAACTTGTGAGTGGACTTCAACGCGATGACAGCTCTGATATGGCCCTTCGCGGTCGACTGGGCTATAAGCAACATTGCCTTACTTTGCCCCCAATGCGGAGCTGGCGTGAGTGAGCGCCCCCCTCCACTGTAGTCTTTCCTATTGCAGTCCACATGAACAATAGTCACTACCGAAGATTTCTGACTTGATGTCATTGACTTAAAGGCTTGGGTGTCCACACAGGTGTGATGACAGGAATGAAAGGAAGGGAACAGACATTGGACACTTTCTCTGAGGAGAGAACAGATATTGGACACTTTCTCTGAGGAATGAAAGGAAGGGAACAGACATTGGGCACTTTCTCTGAGGAGAGAACAGATATTGGGCACTTTCTCTGAGGAGAGAACAGACATTGGACACTTTCTCTGAGGAGAGAACAGATATTGGACACTTTCTCTGAGGAATGAAAGGAAGGGAACAGACATTGGGCACTTTCTCTGAGGAGAGAACAGACATTGGACACTTTCTCTGAGGAGCGAACAGACATTGGACACTTTCTCTGAGGAGAGAACAGACATTGGAGACTTTCTCTGAGGAGAGAACAGACATTGGGCACTTTCTCTGAGGAATGAAAGGAAGGGAACAGACATTGGGCACTTTCTCTGAGAAGAGAACAGATATTGGAGACTTTCTCTGAGGAATGAAAGGAAGGGAACAGACATTGGAGACTTTCTCTGAGGAATGAAAGAAAGGAAACAGACATTGGAGACTTTCTCTGAGGAGAGAACAGACATTGGAGACTTTCTCTGAGGAGAGAACAGACATTGGAGACTTTCTCTGAGGAGAGAACATACATTGGAGACTTTCTCTGAGGAGAGAACAGACATCGGAGACTTTCTCTGAGGAAACGGAATTGATCCTTTGAAGTCAGAGACTACGTTTCTGTAGTTGAAAAGTGAAACGACTGCAGGCGGAAATCTAAACACATTTTAAATGTAATTAATAGCGAACCGCCAAGAAAACGTAGACAAACGAATCACAAGACAAAACACGACGCGTTTTGACCTCTTAGGTCTTCTTCAGGCAAGATACAAAACACCTCTAGGACAACGAAAACGAACGAGCAATCACTTACCTTCATTCACTTCAGCGAAAGATGGGCGTTCAGTTTGTTAAGTTTCTGTATTTAAGAACATGTCTAGGCTCCTGAGGACATGCCTGTGGCAGTGCCAGTTGCTTAAAGGACATGCCTGTTGCAGTGCCAGTTGGTTAAAGGACATGCCTGTGGCAGTGCCAGTTGCTTAAAGGACATGTCTGTGACAGTGCCAGTTGGTTAAAGGACATGCCTGTGGCAGTGCCAGTTGCTTAAAGGACATGCCTGTGGCAGTGCCAGTTGGTTAAAGGACATGCCTGTGGCAGTGCCAGTTGGTTAAAGGACGGTGTGATGATGAGACTCATGGAGCGAGGTCAATGGGGGCTGCTTTGTGTTTTTCACAGTGCCGGGGATGAAGTATGTCAAGTATCTGGACGAAGTGGATGAGTTCCACAGAAACAATCCAGATGTACCCTACTTTCTCACCTCCTATGAGGATACCAAAAGGGTAAGACTGTGTGTGTGTGTGTGTGTCTGTGTGTCTGTGTGTCTGTGTGTGTGTGTCTCTCTCTCTCTCTCTCTCTCTCTCTCTCTCTCTCTCTCTCCCTCTCTCTCTCTCTCTCAGTGGTTGTATGCTCAATGATTGCAAACAGGCTGCATTTTATGCACGTTAGCACGGACGCACGCATGTAATCATGTATGCGTGCATGCGCACACACGCGCACTCACACACGCACGCACGCACGCACACACACACACACACACGCACGCACGCACGCACGCACGCACGCACGCACCCACCCACACACACACACACACACACACACACACACACACACACACACACACACCACTGCTTACCTGCTGTCTTCTTAAGTAAAGAAATGTGTCTATAAATGAATTGTTCTATTGATAAGATACCGTGTCTTCAGCTCATCCATGTTCTCCCGGAAGCCTGGTCATAAAAAAGGCAAATTTACAACAAAGAAACAATGGTCTGACAACAAAGTTACCGACCTCAGAAGAAAACGTGATGATCTTGTGTAGAGATAAACGTCCAAGAATTTTCATGGAATTAAAGCAAGCAAAAACGAACGAAACAAGAAACAAAGTATGAAATGCCGGAGGGAGTTCCTGACATGCTTCCAAAATCAAATTTCATGGAGTTTTCGGATCAATATTTTATAGCAAACTCGAAGAGCGTGGTGTCAGCGCCTGCACATTGGAACTGAAGAGGACAGCATCCACCAACTGCCAACAGGCAGTTTGGATTTGATTCAAACTTGCTTTCAGCCAAAATGAAACCTCCAAAATCGACTTCACTGTTGCCAGTTTCTTGTTCATCTGTTTTCTCTTTGTCATCCATCTTCTTTTCCTTTGACTTAGCCTCTTGGCCTTCTTGTTTTTCTGCTTCTTGCTCTTCTTCTTGTTCTTGTTTTTGTTCTTCGTGTTCATCTTGTTCTTGTTCTTCTTCTTGTCCTTCTTCTTCTTGTTCTTCTTCTCCTCTTCCTCCTTCTCCTCCTCCCCCTCCTCAGAAAGCCAATCACACGAGGAATTGCTTGAAATGTATATAATAGCTAAATGCGCAAAGTGTGATGGTCGTTCAATTTTAAACATTAAATATTAAAGCTTTCATCGACAGACAGACTTTGAATCCTTCCCAACTATCACACAGCCTCACAACCTTCCAACCTGTGATGTCATGTCTGATACAGGATCCGGAGAAAGTGATCCGGAACTTGGCAGAGTTCCTGGGAGTAGAGGCCTCTCCAGAACTGGTCAAAGACATTGCTGAGGCCACCACCATCAGCAAGATGAGAGACGCCAACGACCACAAGCAGCAGTGCAAGATTTCCATGGTGAAGATTTACCGCAAAGGTGAGAGAGCATCAGAGAGAGGGTCAGCTGTTCACAGGTACTATATGAGCGAAGACATAAGGAACGAGAACTGCTGTTTGGTCTGAATCTTTCAAATGTGGACGGGCAGAGAAATGCAACAGCACATACTCTTACCTGGCACTTGCACATAAAAACAACAGCAGAAGAAACGTACTTGCACATAACTTTCATTTAATACTGGTCTGGCTTTGCAATCTTTAACTCTCAACAGTTTTAGAGTTTTTCACACATTTCGAGCATTAAGTATTCATCAATACCCTTAATATCTCGGTAAATGCGTTTGTTTACGTTTGTTTTTACTGAATTATTGCTTTAATAACGAACCAATATGTTTTTGGACGTGATAATTACCACACAAAAAAACTAATCACCGGTGAAAAACAAGTGAAGGTAAAGAACTACAGGAGTTAGGCTGTTGGAAAAATGTTCTTCTCCCTTTACTTAAGAGACATGTTGGCGTCGCACTGAAAAACACTTCACCAGGTTCTTCTAGCTCAAACCTTTTTGTACCAAGGACAAGGTCTCTGCTACTATGTCACAGTCCAGTCTGCAATGCTGTTAGTTTATCATCTTCAAGTCTTCTTCTCCCCGTCTTCCTCCTAAAAAAAAAAAAAAAAAAAAAAAAAAACAACAACAATTTTCAGGAGATTGTTATATCGCAGGGCAAAGGATCTTAAGCAGCAACATTAACGTGGTGTTGTTCTTTTCTTAACAGCATGTCAACATATCTTCATAATATGGCCTGATACAACACTTGAAGTTTTGTCGTGCTAAGTTTATTAGTGATATGGCCAGTAGTATCTGATTGTCGTGCTAAGTTTATTAGTGATATGGCCAGTGGTATCTGATTGTCGTGCCAAGTTTATTAGTGATATGGCCAGTAGTATCTGATTGTCGTGCTAAGTTTATTAGTGATATGGCCAGTAGTATCTGATTGTCGTGCTAAGTTTATTAGTGATATGGCCAGTAGTATCTGATGTTTAGTCTGTTGCAGTAACAACGCGCTTCCATGAGCTTGGATTCTGTTTTGTCGTGCTAAGTTTATTAGTGATACGGCCAGTAGTATCTGATGTTTAGTCTGTTGCAATAACAACGCGCTTCCATGAGCTTGGATTCTTCTTTTGGAACCCGTTGTTAGGCTTCACGCCTGGCGTGTATACAGGAAGATTAAATATAGCAGAGCAAGCAAATAACCTTATCTTGCGTTTCATGAAGGTGTTAGTGTCCTTCCTCCGTGCAGGTTTCATTCATGAGCATTGAGGGACGTTGTCTTTCGCTGTCCATGAGAGGAGCTCAAGACAGAACATACAGAGGAATAGGAACGAATCCAAGCAGCCTCCGTCAGTGTGTGAGGCTGATAAGAAATGATAATGATGAAGACAGATAAAATGATAATGATGAAGACAGGTAAAATGATAATGATGAAGACAGATAAAATGATAATGATGAAGACAGATAAAATGATAATGATGAAGACAGAACATACAGAGGAATAGGAACGAATCCAAGCAGCCTCAGTCAGTGTGTGAGGCTGATAGGAAATGATAATGATGAGGAAAGTTCAGTACGCTCTGACAAGACATGAATTTCAATCCGTAGCTTAATTAAGTATTTTGAAGAACAGAAGCTGCAATAGGGTAATACAAAAAGGAAAACCATGGTCGCGCTTTCTGCCAATGAAAAATCGCGCCTTTTTCTTTCAAAACATTTATTCTTCACGATTTTGTACATTTTAATTCGCGGATTGGTGTTGATATTTTGTTTTGTTTTGTTTTTGTTTGTTTGTTTCGTTAAATGTATTCGCACTTTTGGAAGCTTCACCGGAATTTGAACGGTGCATGTGACTCGATCTTTTTTTTCTCTAAGAACCAATGGTCATCGGGTGTGAAGAAACTCAACGACCCAGATTCGCTAAAAAGAAAAATCGTACAAGCAGAAATAAAGAAAGGGGCAGAAGGATCACTGAGATCGTGTCACTGCATCAGTAGAAATAAAGAAAGGGACAGAAGGATCACTGAGATCGTGTCACTTACTACATCCGTAGAAATAAAGAAAGGGGCAGAAGGGTCACTGAGATCGTGTCACTGCATCAGTAGAAATAAAGAAAGGGACAGAAGGGTCACTGAGATCGTGTCACTGCATCAGTAGAAATAAAGAAAGGGACAGAAGGGTCACTGAGATCGTGTCACTGCATCAGTAGAAATAAAGAAAGGGACAGAAGGGTCACCGAGATCGTGTCACTTACTGCATCAGTAGAAATAAAGAAAGGGACAGAAGGGTCACTGAGATCGTGTCACTGCATCAGTAGAAATAAAGAAAGGGACAGAAGGGTCACTGAGATCGTGTCACTTACTGCATCAGTAGAAATAAAGAAAGGGACAGAAGGATCACTGAGATCGTGTCACTGCATCAGTAGAAATAAAGAAAGGGACAGAAGGGTCACTGAGATCGTGTCACTTACTGCATCAGTAGAAATAAAGAAAGGGACAGAAGGGTCACTGAGATCGTGTCACTGCATCAGTAGAAATAAAGAAAGGGACAGAAGGATCACTGAGATCGTGTCACTTGCATCAGTAGAAATAAAGAGAAGGAGGCACGAGATGGTGTCTCGCATGTAGATAAGAAGCGGTGTCACTTGTCACTGCATCAGTAGAAATAAAGAAAAGGGACAGAAGGTCACTGAGATCGGTCACTTACTCATCAGTAGAAATAAAGAAAGGGACAGAAGGGTCACTGAGATCGTGTCACTGCATCAGTAGAAATAAAGAAAGGGACAGAAGGGTCACTGAGATGTGTCACTTAGCATCAGTAGAAATAAAGAAAGGGACAGAAGGATCACTAAGATCGTGTCACTTACATCAGTAGAAATAAAGAAAGGGACAGAAGGGTCACTGAGATCGTGTCTTACTGCATTAGTAGAAATAAAGAAAGGGACAGAAGGATCACTGAGATCGTGTCACTTATCATCAGTAGAAATAAAGAAAGGGACAGAAGGATCCTGAGATCGTGTCACTTACTGCATCAGTAGAAATAAAGAAAGGGACAGAAGGGTCACTGAGATCGTGTCACTTACTGCATCAGTAGAAATAAAGAAAGGACAGAAGGGTCACTGAGATCGTGTACTGCATCAGTAGAAATAAAGAAAGGGACAGAAGGTCACTAGATCGTGTCACTTACTGCATCAGTAGAAATAAAAGGGACAGAAGGGTCACTGAGATCGTGTCACTACTCATAGTAGAAATAAGAAAGGGACAGAAGGATCACTGAGATCGTGTCACTTACTGCATCAGTAGAAATAAAGAAAGGACAGAAGGTCACTGAGATCGTGTCACTGCATCAGTAGAAATAAAGAAAGGGACAGAAGGATCACTGAGATCGTGTCACTTACTGCATCAGTAGAAATAAAGAAAGGGACAGAAGGTCACTGAGATCGTGTCACTGCATCAGTAGAAATAAAGAAAGGGACAGAAGGTCACTGAGATCGGTACGCATCAGTAGAATAGAAAGGGACGAAGGTCACTGAGATCGTGTCACTTACTGCATCAGTAGAAATAAAGAAAGGGACAGAAGGATCACTGAGATCGTGTCACTTGCATCAGTAGAAATAAAGAAAGGGACAGAAGGTCACTGAGATCGTGTCACTTACTGCATCAGTAGAAATAAAGAAAGGGACAGAAGGGTCACTGAGATCGTGTTCACTTACTGCATCAGTAGAAATAAAGAAAGGGACAGAAGGGTCACTGAGATCGTGTCACTGCATCAGTAGAAAATAAAGAAAGGGACAGAAGGGTCACTGAGATCGTGTCACGCATCAGTAGAAATAAAGAAAGGGACAGAAGGATCACTGAGATCGTGTCACTTATGCATCAGTAGAAATAAAGAAAGGGACAGAAGGATCACTGAGATCGTGTCACTTACTGCATCAGTAGAAATAAAGAAAGGGACAGAAGGATCACTGAGATCGTGTCACTTACTGCATCAGTAGAAATAAAAGAACAAGGGACAGAAGGGTCACTGAGATCGTGTCACTGCATCAGTAGAAATAAAGAAAGGGACAGAAGGGTCACTGAGATCGTGTCACTTACTGCATCAGTAGAAATAATAAAAGGGACAGAAGGGTCACTGAGATCGTGTCACTTACTGCATCAGTAGAAATAAAAAAGGGACAGAAGGGTCACTGAGATCGTGTCACTTACTGCATCAGTAGAAATAAAGAAAGGGACAGAAGGATCACTGAGATCGTGTCACTTACTGCATCAGTAGAAATAAAGAAAGGGACAGAAGGATCACTGAGATCGTGTCACTTACTGCATCAGTAGAAATAAAGAAAGGGACAGAAGGATCACTGAGATCGTGTCACTGCATCAGTAGAAATAAAGAAAGGGACAGAAGGATCACTGAGATCGTGTCACTTACTGCATCAGTAGAAATAAAGAAAGGGACAGAAGGGTCACTGAGATCGTGTTACTACATCAGTAGAAATAAAGAAAGGGACAGAAGGGTCACTGAGATCGTGTCACTGCATCAGTAAAAATAAAGAAAGGGACAGAAGGGTCACTGAGATCGTGTCACAGCATCAGTAGAAATAAAGAAAGGGACAGAAGGATCACTGAGATCGTGTCACTTACTGCATCAGTAGAAATAAAGAAAGGGACAGAAGGGTCACTGAGATCGTGTCACTTACTGCATCAGTAGAAATAAAGAAAGGGACAGAAGGATCACTGAGATCGTGTCACTTACTGCATCAGTAGAAATAAAGAAAGGGACAGAAGGGTCACTGAGATCGTGTCACTGCATCAGTAGAAATAAAGAAAGGGACAGAAGGGTCACTGAGATCGTGTCACTTACTGCATCAGTAGAAATAAAGAAAGGGGCAGAAGGGTCACTGAGATCGTGTCACTGCATCAGTAGAAATAAATAAAGGGACAGAAGGGTCACTGAGATCGTGTCACTTACTGCATCAGTAGAAATAAAGAAAGGGACAGAAGGATCACTGAGATCGTGTCACTTACTGCATCAGTAGAAATAAAGAAAGGGACAGAAGGGTCACTGAGATCGTGTCACTGCATCAGTAGAAATAAAGAAAGGGACAGAAGGGTCACTGAGATCGTGTCACTGCATCAGTAGAAATAAATAAAGGGACAGAAGGATCACTGAGATCGTGTCACTTACTGCATCAGTAGAAATAAAGAAAGGGACAGAAGGATCACTGAGATCGTGTCACTTACTGCATCAGTAGAAATAAAGAAAGGGACAGAAGGGTCACTGAGATCGTGTCACTGCATTAGTAGAAATAAAGAAAGGGACAGAAGGGTCACTGAGATCGTGTCACTTACTGCATCAGTAGAAATAAAGAAAGGGACAGAAGGATCACTGAGATCGTGTCACTGCATCAGTAGAAATAAATAAAGGGACAGAAGGATCACTGAGATCGTGTCACTGCATCAGTAGAAATAAAGAAAGGGACAGAAGGGTCACTGAGATCGTGTCACTTACTGCATCAGTAGAAATAAAGAAAGGGACAGAAGGGTCACTGAGATCGTGTCACTTACTGCATCAGTAGAAATAAATAAAGGGACAGAAGGATCGCTGAGATCGTGTCACTGCATCAGTAGAAATAAAGAAAGGGACAGAAGGGTCACTGAGATCGTGTCACTTACCATATCCACTTGCTTCGTGGTTTGAATTTCATCCAGTAAAGAACGGCCTAAACAAAAGCACTCAAAGAATACATGTTTTGTTTTTAGCCAAGCCAGTCGAGGAAAGTTAGATCTATATACCTGACAGCTGCCTTTTATTTACTTGTTTGTTTGTCTGTCTATGTATCTGTGTGTCTGTCTGTCTATCTATCTGTCTATCTATCTATCTATTTATCTAGCTATCTATATATCAATCTATCTGTCCACCTCTCTCTCCCTCCCTCCCCCCCTCTCTCTCTCTCTCTCTCTCTCTCTCTCTCTGTCTATCGATCGTTCTATCTATGTATCTTTTTTATTTATTTATTTTTATATTTCTTATTAATTTTGTTCGTTTATTTATGTATATATTTATGGAAATTATTCAACTGGTTGCTTGTTTATTAAGTAATTCATTAATTAATTCTTCAATCAATCAAAACTGATTAATTAATCAATCAATTGATTGATTAAATAAGTAAATGAATACTTACTTACTTGATGAATTGATTAATTGATTTAATCAGTTTATTTATTTATTGTTACTTATTTATTAACTCATTGAACTTAATCATGTATTATTTCTTTGTTTCTTTATTGACTTGTTCGCATCTTAATATACTTATTTATCTGTTTATTTGTTTCCTTCACCAGGAGAAGTCGGGGACTGGAAGAACTACCTGACAGTGGCCCAGAGTGAACGGCTGGACGCGGAGGTGACCAAGCTGAAGTCACGTGCCTATCACTTCTGCTACCAACTGTAGCCAGTGTCCCTTCTGCCACCAACTGTAGCCAGTGTCCCTTCTGCCACCAACTGTAGCCAGTGTCCCTTCTGCCACCAACTGTAGCCAGTGTCCGTTCTGCTACCAACTGTAGCCAGTGTCTCTTCTGCTACCAACTGTAGCCAGTGTCCCTTCTGCTACCAGCTGTATTCAGTGTCCCTTCTGCTACCAGCTGTATTCAGTGTCCCTTCTGCAACAAACTGTAGCCAGTGTCCCTTCTGCTACCAACTGTAGCTAGTGTCCCTTCTGCTACCAACTGTAGCCAGTGTCCCTTCTGCTACCAACTGTATTCAGTGTCCCTTCTGCTACCAACTGTATTCAGTGTCCCTTCTGCTACCAACTGTATTCAGTGTCCCTTCTGTTACCCACTGTAGCCAGTTTTCCTTCTGCAACCAGCAGTATTCAGTGTCCCTTCTGCTACCAGCTGTATTCAGTGTCCCTTCTGCTACCAGCTGTAGCCAGTGTCCCTTCTGCTATCAACTGTAGCCAGTGTCCCTTTTGCTACCAACTGTAGTCAATGTCCCTTCTGCAACCAGCTGTATTCAGTGTCCCTTCTGCTACCAACTGTAGCCAGTTTTCCTTCTGCTACCAACTGTACTCAGTGTCCCTTCTGTTACCCACTGTAGCCAGTTTTCCTTCTGCTACCAGCTGTATTCAGTGTCCATTCTGCTACCAACTGTAGCCAGTTTTCCTTCTAGTGTAACCAACCTTCCCGAAGACTATCTGCCCATCAGAGGATATTTGCCATTTAATCCGCACCAGAAAGAGAAATAACAGTGATATAATAATTATACCAGAGATTTCGTGTCTGTTGCCTGCACATTAAGTATGGCATCATTTGCTTGCTTCTCTCTCTCTCTCTCTCTCTCTCTCTCTCTCTCTCTCTCTCTCTCTCTCTCTCTTACTGGATCGGAAATTACCTAGGGATCGCATGATGTGAGATGTAAACATTTTACAGCAGACTCCATGAAAACCTTGTTCAGAAATGTCCCACCTGATGTGATCTTTGAATTTCTGAAAGAGATTAACATTTTTCATCTGATCTAAAACATTTTACAGAAGAAAGATTTTAAACATCCAATGTGTGTTTAGAAGGTGTATTTTACAGGGTTGTATAAATAGTTTTGTTGTTTTTTAATGACTTATGAGTTGACGTCAATGCAGTGACAGCCCGGATATCGCCCTTTGCGGTCGGCTGGGCTATAAGCAACATTAATTTTTTTTTCCTGTCCCAACCTCTGCACCACCTCAGAGGCAGTGCACCCACGCCGCTCATTCCGACACCCCGTCCACAGCCACAGCCCGGTCGGCCCCACCGCAGCCCCGGCACCAGCAATCCACAGGGAGCAGTCAATGTCAAGTCGTCAACAGGCAACCCACTGGAGGAGAAACTGCACTGCTGCCGAGTCACTTCGGTGGTGTTCAGTGGCGCCTGTTCTGATCTAACATACGCAGGACACCACCTACTAAGCCCCCTACTGACGACAATAATTGCTTAGTCGCGGAGCCGGCGCGAGTGAGCTCTCCCTCTGGAGGGCGCCACCACGTCCGTCCAACGACAACCCCCATGGACTCGCCGATACAGGTGACCCCGACGGAACCAAACCAAGACCACAGACGTGGAGAGGACATCGAAATTGAGGTCACCATGAGAGCAGGGCATGAAGGGCCACAGAATTTGAGACATTTTTTTTATGCTGATCGATGAGAATGAGGATGATTAAGATGATGCTACGGATTTCCATTTCGGTCTAAGACTACATGACAGGGCTGTAATCAACGCTTCCTTTCATAATATA
This sequence comes from Conus canariensis, assembly GCA_033310375.1. Lineage (NCBI taxonomy): Eukaryota > Metazoa > Mollusca > Gastropoda > Neogastropoda > Conidae > Conus > Conus canariensis. Next base: position 4,329,374 of record CM065736.1, on the reverse strand, counting down.
TGCCGGCGTCAACCAGGCCCGAGAGATACAGGCACCTGCAGTGCTGGTCAGGAAATTTGAGCAACACACTCAGAAACGCATCCATTAAGCGGATGAAACTCGACTATGTGGTCCCAGTCTTCCCAACTGAGTCCGCAGCAAACTCAACTCTGGGTAGGAGCTGGTCGGTGCAGAAAAACCCACATGACTCTGATGGGATTCGAACCCACGACCTCGCAGCTGGGAGTCCGCAACGCTAACCACTTCGCCACGGCGGCTGGTAAGCAACATTAATTTACCTTACCTCACCCAACGACCAGTCATTACACCAATAGTTCTCACGTCTCTCTTTCTGCAACAAAGGAAGCATCCCCTCAGACAATTTACACATTAATTAAAACTTAAAATTTATATTCAGCAGTTACACCCTAGAACTCTTTACTCTTGTAGAGACGGGGATTAAATGACATGTTACAATTCTGTCTCATAGTTTCATATATATACTTACTGAAATCTTTTTCATATTCTTGTGTTGTTCACTAACCAGGGGCCGTACTTACAGGTCGTCGGTAAACATACTTCTTCAACGAGATTAACTCCTGGGTACAAACCCTGTGGGTTCAGCGCAGTCTACTTTCGTACCTATATCCTCTGGGTTTTGTCTCGGTTTCTACCTACGAAATGTCCAGAAAGTAAAGGGTGAAGGTCAGATAAAAAGAGGGATTCCCTCCTTCTGCGCATGTCTTGAATAACCCCAGCCTTCTGCGCATGCCCACAAACACTCTGACACAGACACACACAAAGACTAAAAAAGCAACTTAACTAAAAACAAGTTTGATAAAACTGCTAAAAGGCCATAAACATGAAGTCACACTCACACGCACACACACATACACACACTGACACAAAGTAACGGTGACACACACAGGCACGAAGACAGATTTAGCCTACACACACACACACACACACACACACACGCACACACACACACACACACACACACACACACCAGGAATTAAGCCAACTATCGTAGCAGACGAACTTGGGAGCTACAGACACACTTGCAGAGCAGGGGGCCAAGTTCTGTGTCTCAGTCTGTGCAAATCAAATTCAGTGTCTTCTCGGAGAGAGTCTGTCATTTGGAAGATGATGTGACGACGAAATCTTAACTTTGCGTGAAGTTCGTGATCATTGAACGTGTCCAATGGCTTTGTTTTGATCTAACCAGGGCGAACTCATGCCCTATCCTCGTTGTACGTTACCCACCCCTCACCCTCTGGAAACCACGAGGTTAAAGGTTACTCTCTACATATGGATATGCAAGTAACGGACCTTCGAGCTTACAGCGAGGTAGTAGGTAACTTCCCCATTACCCACGACATGTAAGTACGGCCCCAGATCGGAAGGAATACTCAAGGTGATTGGCTCAATCTTCTGCGGAGACGACGATTGGCGGCGAGTGATCAAAGAAGAGTAAACACCATCGTCATGAAAAAGGAGTACTTTGAAGTCCTTTTTTCCTTTAAATGATAAACACTCAAGCTTTTGGGTCTTAGACCCTTCATCAGGAAACACTAAACAGTAAACACAAAACGTCACGAAGAGATTTTCCGCTTCAGATGGCAGTTTTCCGTTTTTCACTGCTGTTTGGATAGTTTTCCTCACCAGTTGGTTATCTTCTTTGGTAGTCTGAGATGTGATGGGTTTGTAAAAATGTTCATCTTTCAGTTGTCGTTCCACCTCCTGTGTGTAAAGGTCACGTCTCCATACAACTACCGCCCCTCCTTTGTCAGCTTGCTTAATGACAATGTCTGTTCTGTTTTTTTCATGATTTCAGGGCTTTTTCTTCATCATGTGTCAGGTTTGGGTGGCGCAGGGGTTTTTGTGTGATATTTGCTATTTCAACTTCACATGTGTCAATATACCTTTCGAGCGCTCTGTGTTCACCCTCTTTTGGTGTCCAGTTGCTCGACTGGTATGGAAATGGACCTGTACTAGCTGGTGGAGCAACTGATCCAAAATGTGCGGCAAGGCGAAGCCTACGAAAATACTGTTGTATGTGAAATGCCGTGGTGCTGGTGTTTGTGTTTGGTTTAATTGGAATAAATTTGAGCCCTCGTGAGAGGACTTGTTCTGCTTCTGAGAGAGCAAGATCATTCGGGATAGTGACTGGTGACACAGATGACGTGTTCATGGAAGTTAGCTGTCTGTTGGCATTGGAGTGTAGCAGGTTAACTAGGTTTTTCGATTTGGTTTCTTCCATAGGTTTGTAGAGCTTCTGGTTGGCTGTGCGGATTGTCTGGATGATAAATGAGGCAGCGAAGGAGTCAGAGGAAGAGTGAAGCTGTTGACGAATGTGTTGCAGATATAGAATTGGCCAGTATTATTTATAAGCTAAAGGTTGGTAATGTTACCTAAGTGGAATTGTTGACAACTGGAGACCGACGTGCAGCAGAGCATTGAATCTTCAGCACCCCCGAACATCTTGAATTCTCGTTGGTCCATAATACGTTGATCACAACGAGGCTTATAGCAGACATCTAATTCTACAGCAGAGAGGCATCAACATTGTTTAGTTTGAACGAGTAATCATGAAATGTGGACTTCATCAAACGTAATGACGTGTGAGCGAGTGTTTTGCGCACAAAGCAGAGGCCTCTTAAACTAACAGAATGTGTAGGATGACATTTCACAGCAAAACCACCAGGAACAACCCTGTGATGGCAGCATCAACGAAGGAACAACCCTGTGATGGCAGCATGAACGAAGGAACAACCCTGTGATGGCAGCATGAACGAAGGAACAACCCTGTGATGGCAGCATGAACGAAGGAACAACCCTGTGATGGCAGCATGAACGAAGGAACAACCCTGTGATGGCAGCATGAACGAAGGAACAACCCTGTGATGGCAGCATGAACGAAGGAACAACCCTGCGATGGCAGCATGAACGAAGGAACAACCCTGCGATGGCAGCATGAACGAAGGAACAACCCTGCGGTGGCAGCATCAACGAAGGAACAACCCTGTGATGGCAGCATGAACGAAGGAACAACCCTGTGATGGCAGCATCAACGAAGGAACAACCCTGTGATGGCAGCATCAACGAAGGAACAACCCTGTGATGGCAGCATGAACGAAGGAACAACCCTGTGATGGCAGCATGAACGAAGGAACAACCCTGTGATGGCAGCATGAACGAAGGAACAACCCTGTGATGGCAGCATGAACGAAGGAAATTCACATGGCTGCTGAAGCGTGCTTTGTCCAGGACTGTCTTCAGGTAATCTATGCCAAGAGATTGTGGAATGGCAGGCAAGGAGCGAGGTGAATAAAGGGCTTCACTGAAAAAAGCGGATGTGACAGGCATTTTCTGGTGAAGTCCCAAGATTGAAGAAGGAAGATGAAGGTCAACACTGGAAAATGCACGTTACACAAATACTTCACAACAGTAGAATATATCCACAGGTTGCAGACAAATGGAATTTGAAGATCAACAAGAAACATGATAACAGCTGACTTGCAATTTCCAAGTGTTGTCCCAAAAAATTGAAGAAGGGAGGAAAACTTATCACTGGGGAGCAAAAGTTACACTAAAGTTACCCTCACAAGAAAACATTTATCACTGGGGAGCAAAAGTTACATTAAAATTTCATCACACGAAAAAATTTATCACTGGGGAACAAACGTTACACTAAAGCTTCCTCACAAGAAAACATTTATCACTGGGGAACAAAAGTTACACTAAAGTTTCATCACAAGAAAACACATCCACAGGTTGCAGTCAAATGGAATTGAAGATTAAAATGAAAAAAAAACTGGATTTCAATAAAGACAATATGAACAAGATGCAAAGCATATAAACGTACTCCCAGTTTTCCAAACCGCTTATAAATCGGCCAAGTGCTTTGTGAGATAAGAAATAAAGGCAAAATAACGGTTTTAACGGTTATTTAACCGATGTACACTTTTGAAACTGGTATTTTTGTCCTCACTGGGCTAAAGCCTGTGTACATATAAAATTTCATCCAAATCGGACAATATGTCAAGAATAACGGTTTTTAACGGTCAAATTTTGAAACACTATATAGAAATGCCATTTGTGTGTGATAACCTTTCTGTATACCAAATTTCATTAAAATCCACCTATATATATATATATATATATATATATATATATATATATAAGAAATAACGGTTTTTAACGGTTGTTTAATCCATTTTCAGCATTACATCACTTACATATGGACAGAGGCTCCGATTTGTCACAAGATCATCCAAACCGCTTATAAATTGGCCAAGTACTTTCTGAGATATTCCATAAAGAAGAAAAACCGTTACAGGCCGTTACAACCGTTAGTAACGGCTATAACGGGGCAAACTAAAACATCAGGCACCATCCGTGACCCATAATGAACATACCTGCTAATTTTTATAAAGGTCGGCCAAGTGCTTTCTGAGATATTCCATAAAGAAGAAAAACCGTTACAGGCCGTTACAGCCGTTAGTAACGGCTCTAACGGGGTAAACTAAAACATCGGGCATCATCCGTGACCCATAATGAACGTAGCTGCTCATTTTTACAAAGATCGGCCGAGTACTTTCTGAGATATTCCGTAAAGAAGAAAAACCGTTACAGGCCGTTACAGCCGTTAGTAGCGGTAAACTGAAATATCGGGCATCATCCATGACCCATAATGAACATACCTACAAATTTTCAGAAAGATCGGCCAAGTACTTTCTGAGATATTCCGTAAAGAAGAAAAACCGTTACAGGCCGTTACAGCCGTTAGCAACGGCTATAGCGGTAAACTAAAACATCGGGCATCATCCATGACCCATAATAAACATACCTACAAATTTTCAGAAAGATCGGCCCAATAGGTTTGTCTGGAGCGAGTGGAACACATTTTGACCACGGACACGCACACACAGACACACACACAGACACACAGACAGCATTTCTTAATAATAATAATAATGGTTTCTTATAGAGCGCTTAATCGAATTTCTCTAAGCGCTTTACAAAAATCATACTACATGGATGCAGCTATGTGAAAATTAATGAAGAAAAAAAAGGACAGGAATTAGGTTCGCATCCCCTTGTGTACTTTGACATAATAAAATGGACTGTCAATTGCAACGGTATTCATTCGTCTTACTGCTTATTTGCTTCATTTACGTCTTCGTTCGTCTGTTTAGTTTGTTTTAACTATTCAGTCATTATCGCGTTTTTGGACACGCGCACGCACGCGCGCGGGCGCGCTCACACACACACACACCACACACACACACACACACACACACACACACACACACACACACACACACACACACACTTTAATCCATTCAACTCTCTCTCTCTCTCTCTCTCTCTCTCTCTCTCTCTCTCTCTCTCCATATATATATATATATATATATATATATATATATATATATATAGATGGTGTGTGTGTGTGTGTGTGTGTGTGTGTGTGTGTGTGTGTGTGTGTTATAAACATCCAAACAAGGAAAACAACAACCGCTTTGATGATTTCCCAATATTTCGACCTCTTCGGTCTTCCTCAGGGGACTTTATTGATCAGTTTTAACATTAAATGCTGGTTCAAACTTATGCTAGGCCTCAAAACGCTTCCATGGATTATACAGTGATTTAGAGCAAAATGTTAACTGTGGTGTGTGGTCTGTCGAGGGTTATACAGTGATTTAGAGCAAAATGCTAACTGTGGTGTGTGGTCTGTAGTGATTTAGAGCGAAATGCTAAATGTGGTGTGTGGTCTGTTGTGATTTAGAGCAACATGCTAACTGTGGTGTGTGGTCTGTTGAGGATTATACAGTGATTCAGAGCAAAATGCTAACTGTGGTGTGTGGTCTGTTGAGGATTATACAGTGATTCAGAGCAAAATGCTAACTGTGGTGTGTGGTCTGTTGAGGATTATACAGTGATTCAGAGCAAAATGCTAACTGTGGTGTGTGGTCTGTAGTGATTTAGAGCAAAATGCTAACTGTGATGTGTGGTCTGTAGTGATTTAGAACAAAATGCTAACTGTGGTGTGTGGTCTGTTGAGGGTTATACAGTGATTCAGAGCAAAATGCTAACTGTGATGTGTGGTCTGTTGAGGATTATACAGTGATTTAGAACAAAATGCTAACTGTGGTGTGTGGTCTGGTGAGGATTATACAGTGATTCAGAGCAAAATGCTAATTGTGGTGTGTGGTCTGTAGTGATTTAGAACTTCTTCTTTCTTCCTCGTTCGCCATCCCGTTAGATGAGCAGCCCGGTGTCCTCGATGAAGGCTGCCGTCCGTCGCAGCTCCTCCAGGGTGCCATACAGCTTGGCTTCCACTGCTGTCGGTGTTGGCCAGTACTTTCTCCTGGATGCTGCATACGTCGTACAGACTTGAAGGATGTGGTCAGTTGTCATTGGTCCCTCACTACAAGGGCACTCTCCACTCTGTCCAATGCCAAAAATGTTAACTGTGGTGTGTGGTTTGTAGTGATTTAGAGTAAAATGCTAACTGTGGTGTGTGGTCTGTTGAGGATTATACAGTGATTTAGAGCAAAATGCTGTCTGTGGTCTGTTGAGGATTATACAGTGACTCAGAGCAAACTGCTAACTGTGGCGTGTGGTCTGTAGTAGATTTAGAGCAAAATGCTAACTGTGGTGTGTGGTCTGTTGAGGATTATACAGTGATTTAGAGCAAAATGCTAACTGTGGTCTGTGGTCTGTTGAGGATTATACAGTGACTCAGAGCAAAATGCTAACTGTGGTGTGTGGTCTGTAGTAGATTTAGAGCAAAATGCTAACTGTGGTGTGTGGTCTGTTGAGGATTATACAGTGATTCAGAGCAAAATGCTAACTGTGGTGTGTGGTCTGTTGAGGATTATACAGTGATTTAGAGCAAAATGCTAACTGTGGTGTGTGGTCTGTAGTGATTTAGAACAAAATGCTAACTGTGGTGTGTGGTCTGTAGTGATTCAGAGCAAAATGCTAACTGTGGTGTGTGGTCTGTAGTGATTTAGAGCAAAATGCTAACTGTTGTGTGTGGTCTGTTGAGGATTATACAGTGATTTAGAGCAAAATGCTAACTGTGGTGTGTGGTCTGTTGAGAGACCGAACGGAAGCAGGCGGACGGGAAACCACAAGATGACCGGAAGTTCACCCTTCTGCCCACACCATTCAGATCAAAATGACCTTTTGGACGGGAGTCACACAGTGATTATCCAGATCACCCCCGATGGCACGTGAAAAACAGGACGGCAGTATGAGCCTCGTTTAGCGTGTCAAGGCATTGTGCATGTCACTGCCAACGACCTCTCGTTTAGCGTGTCAAGGCATTGTGTATGTCACTGCCAACGACCTCAAACTGCACAAGGTGGACTCCACGGCTCCTATTTCAGGGTCACCGAATAACATAGTGTCAGTTTCATCAAGGAGGTCATGAGTGCGGACTAGTCCGTATACACTACACCGCATCCGCTAAGTTTTGAGACCTATGTGACGACCCTGACGACAGCCCCAGAGGTCGGCAGGACAGTAAACAACATGCATGTTCGGCGGGATGACGTGGTCTGTGGTCTGACATGTATTTGAAGCGAGACGCGGGAGAGGTTAGCTGTAGAGATAGAGAGAAAGGTCTGGACTGCTGTCACTATTGCACTCGTTTCATACGCTAGATCGACATTTTGACAATATGAACGAAAAGAAAGGAGGAGAAGAAGAAGAAGTGGAACCCGCCGCCGTGAACGTCTGTTTTATTTTTTCTGCCCCGACCGGCTCCTACCCAGAGTTGAGTTTGCTGCGGACTCAGTTGGGAAGACTGGGACCACACAGTCGAGTTTCATCCACTTAATGGATACGTTTCTGAGAGTGTTGCTCAAATTTCCTGACCAACACTGCAGGTGCCTGTATCTCTCGGGCCTGGTTGACGCCGGGATATATTATGAAAGGAAGCGTAGAGTACAGCCCTGTCATGTAGTCTCAGACCGAAATGGAAATCCGTAGCATCATCTTAATCATCCTCATTCTCATCGATCAGCATAAAAAAAATGTCTCAAATTCTGTGGCCCTTCATGCCCTGCTCTCATGGTGACCTCAATTTCGATGTCCTCTCCACGTCTGTGGCCTTGGTTTGGTTCCGTCGGGGTCACCGGTATCGGCGAGTCCATGGGGGCTGGCGTTAGACGGACGTGGTGGCGCCCTCGGGGGGGGGGGGGGGGGGGGGGGGGGGGGAGAGCTCACTCACGCTGGCTCCGCGACTAAGCAATTATTGTCGCCAGTAGGGGGCTTGTGGTGTCCTGCGTATGTTAGATCAGAACAGGCGCCACTGAACATCACCGAAGTGACTCGGCCGCTGTGCAGTGTCTCCTCCGGTGGGTTGCCTCTTGACGACTTGACATTGACTGCTCCCTGTGGATTGCTGGTGCCGGGGCTGCGGCGGGGCCGACCGGGCTGTAGCTGTGGACGGGGTGTCGGAATGAGTGGCGTGGGTACACTGCCTCTGAGGTGGCGCAGAGGTTGGGACAGCGAAAAAAAAAAAAAAAAAAAAAGAAAGATGTGGAGGAGGAGAGAGAATATAAATATCTGTGTTCACGACCACCCCATTGTTATTCTGCACGCAATCCCCCTCTTTTTCTTTTTTTTATAAAATTTCTTCATTTTATTGCTGTTTTTTACAAAAACTAACACATTTTTTTACAAAAAAATTAACATCCAAAAAACCCAATTAACATGCAAAAACCCCAATTAACATGCAAAAAACCCCAAAAATCGAAGTAATCGTTACTTCAAAGCGGGGGCTTGCGTGCAGAATAAAAATGGGGCGATCGTGAACACAGATATTTATATTCTCTCCTCAGCATAAAAATCTAACGGTTTACAGAATTAGTCATCCTAACAATTAACGCCCGCGGGATTGACACCTTACTAGTTTTCTAGTACGCTCTTCTACTTCAAGCACTACTAATAAATCAGAACAAACAACTGGTTTTCCGTCTTGGTTAGTTATTTTTACACACACTGAATTTATAGACCCTCCAACTAATTCTTTAAATTGACTGTTTTCACCAAATGTGCTTAACTGATAATTGCAAAACCCCGCTTTAATTGATGGTAGTGCTCTTAGAACTGTAGATGGATGGCCATCAGATAAATTACTGTCTGTTTTTAACTCTTGTAAATGGACATACAACATTGGGTTCACGAGAAAATCAGATGGTTCATTACCTTCAAATTGATAGATGCCTTCTCTTGTACTAAATTTATAAGATCTGTCACTACTGTGGAAGCCCAAGATTTTAGCAAGGCCTTTAGGAAGAATGTATTCTCTTCTTTCTTCTAGTGGAAAATGCATAGTAATTCTGAGGTTTGCTTCGTTAATTGTTAGCAATATGCTAAATTCGCTAAGTACTTCTTTTAAAGAACAAAAGTTGTAATAACCTTCTGGTATTATTGTCTGATTCATTTGATTGCCCCCTTCGTTACTAATTTTAATCCAGTTATTCTGAGCCTCTTCAGATATATTAAACCACTTAACTTTAAAACCAATTTCTCTAAGGGCAACCCTACTATCGCCGCGCCTATTGTCAATTGGATACTTTAAGAACACACGCGTGTTTTGCTTGGTTATATAAATGTGCATCCTTTTTATAACTATTTAAAAAATCTATTTAAAAATGGAACCTTTTAAATATAATGAAAGTGCCACTTACAAGGTAGGAGCGTTTTATGAGTCCAAATCTTTGGACTTCAGTGTCCTAACCATTGCAGTAGATGAATCATATGGCTTCCAAGTCAGACTTGTAAACCCACTAGATAGATATTCAAATCCTCCAATAAAGAGTGATAGTGTGCCATCAGCGTGGTCAACCCACCCTATGGCTTTTTACCAGAATCAGTTAAATTTTGCCATTTACTGCTCAACCACTGGCTGCGGTGTTTCATATGCAAACCATTTATACCACCCCAATCTCTTAGTAAGGTCAGTATATAACTTTCATGTTTATTACCAGTATAGACGCATACTAACTGAACTACAAGTACCCCTCCCCAACGACAACGCGTTTAATCCATTTAACAACCCAATGGACAAGAATGCATATGAAAGAATCTGCAACGAATTTAACATTAAACCTTCAACTGACTTTAGACAAAAGTTAGACCGCAATCGCGGGATGGGCACATTGTATTTGTGGGGTCAACATCGAGAATATGATTATGACTACTGGCCTGGCCACACCTCTTTTCAACCAAACAAACCAGTTAGACTGATGTCAATAGAACAAAAACGCCCTAATGCCTGGACAACATTTATTTTAGATGAAAGTAAAGGCCTAACAATGCCAGGAGTGCAAAGACTCAATGACTCCATACGGACATACGTTTGGTGTCTATTAGGAGCGCAAGCACAGTCCAAGTCTAGCATAGTGGATCAATCTACAGGCTTTGACGCCAGAAAACAATTTTTAGCCAATTTAGAAGATGCTATTAACTCTGCTGTTGATTTGCTTTCCAGCATACAAAGGTACCAAAATGTTCTTGCACATGCTAGGTCAAAGGTTGACTTTGTTGTGGGCCATGGATTATACATGCTGCCCTCTGACCTTAGACTACAGATTGGCATGATACATAATTATAATAATAAAATCCTCATAGCTGGAGACGACCAAAACTTAGGGCATAATCAAGGTTTAAACACAAGGCCTGCGCCAGCCATTTAAAAAAAAAGCACCTAGCCCTGAACAACCAGCACCTGCAGAAAGCGACCTACCACCAGTTATAAGCAGCCCACAGCCAGAAAGCAGCCCACCGACACCGCCTGTTAATATACCTCACCCCGACAGACACACTAGCGAAAAGACGGCCCTTGTTGTGTTTTTAACTTTTACTGGACTGGCTATACTTTATTTCACTAAAAATTAAACCAGCAGCTAGCACCCCTAACGTCCACAGATGGTCAGCCATATAACCAGCCACTTTGCCTATAGTAGACAAAACCCAACTAACAACACTGCCTATTATGCCAGGCAGAGCATCAAGCGCTTTGGCAGCTAACTTCTTTAATAAGTTTGCTAGATGGTGCAATTGTTTTCTAATCCAACTTTTACCAGGCTGAGGCACTGGAGGCGCTACTGGCCCTGTTGGCGCACCGCCAGTTAATGCATAAACCAGTGTAGAGAAAGCAAACCAAATGGCTGTTATTATACTAACTATTGTAATCCCCTGTTCTCTGAACAGAGTCCTTATTCTTTCTGCTAGCGTAGTATTTTCATAAAGTATTCTGTTTATAGTTTCTCTGATTCTGCTTGTTTGTGATGCTAGCTGTGTTCTGTTAGTAGACAGCACTTCTAACCTGGCTGCCCTTTCTAGCATTAAATCCTGTATTTTCTGCTGTATTCTAGCCTTTTCTTCTCGCCCTAAATTGTTATCATCTGCATTAGCCAGTCTAGTTTTTTCTTCTTCTGTCTCTCTATCTAGCTCGCCAAGTTTTGCCACATTGCTTGTTAGTTCACCCCTTATAGTCTTTAGAGCAGTATTAAGACCCATGATTTCACGCATAGGCAATGGAGAATCATCAATTGTTTTTAATTGTGTCTCCTCATTAAAACTCATCTCAATTTCTGCTATTAGTTCATCTGCTGTTCGATTTAATTCTTGAAGAGGTATGTTTTGTATTTCAGATTGTGTTGGCAACTCTTGCTCCACGTTCTGTAAAAGACTAACAGCCTTAGGCCTTAAATCTGAAATATTTAATCGTTCTGCCTCAGCAACAGGGAGGTCTCGTCTAATTGTGCTTAGACTTAAAAACTTGGTTGTGTCTGGCTTTTTAGTAACTCTTACACGGTCTCCTTCACTAGTCCTTATATACAAATGATTACCATCTTCCTCAAAATCGTTAGGATCAACTACTTCTGGTGGCTCTCGTCCTATGCTTCTATAGAATGATTGAATTCGTTGTCGCAATAGTTCTTGACGAGCTTTAGGGAGTGAAGAACCTACTCCTACAAGTTCTTGACGAGCTCTAAGGAGTGAAGAACCTGCTCCTTTAAGTCTTCTACGCAATGGACCTGCTGCTTCTTCAAGTTCTTCTTGCAATGAAGGACCTAGTTCTCTTTCTTCATCATCTTCTTCTTTAATAGGATCAATCGCGTCAAAATCGTCATCCATATTTTTATATATATTCTTTTTTACTTTATAAAAAATGAACTCATACGGCTGCGACCTTGATCCATACAGAAAAGCGAAGGAGCCCCATGGTATAAAAGGCATAAGACAGACTGTGCTTGTTATAAATAATCAATCAACAGTTGAACCAAATCAAGTATTAACAGTAAAATTTCCTGATCTTGGGGCTGACGATGTTATAATGCCAGGCACTGCTAAACTATCATTCAAAATAGATATTAAGTCAACAGATCCTAATGCTACTGTTGTTGCTAACTTGGGTAGGGCCATCATTAAATCTATGTTAATCAAACTGGAGGGTAGAGAAGTCTTTTCACTAACCAACGCAGACATTTTTACACTCTATTCTGACCTATGGCTGCCCAGAACAGAAAGAAAAGACAAAGTTTATCAGGTAATACGAGGCCCAAACGGTCTTAAACACAGGCTTAATGCTGAGGACGCAAAGGATGATATTAAAGACCAGGCAGTAGCACTAGCATTTGGCAACAGATTTTGCATTCCTCTAGATTTTGAACTGTTGAAGACGCATCAACCATATTACCAAGGTGCACTAAGAGATAGACTTGCTTATGAACTGACATTTAATGACAGCGATTCTGTTATTCTATCTGAAGACCCCCTAGCTAAATACACAGTTAGTGACATCTCTCTTGAGTTTGATGATGTTACTAACCCTGAACTGGCTAGAACAGTCTTAAACCAGTATAAAAGTAAGACAGTTATTTATTTTGAAAGAGTTGTGCACCACATTACAGAAAACAAAAAAAAAAGCAAGACACTGTCTGGAACATAGCTCTAGGTTATTCTCTCAGGTCGTTAAAGGGAATTCTGTTGCTGTTTACTGAAGGTACAACTCCTTTTCACAGAGAAACTGAGGTGTTTTACAATCCAAAAACTGAGCAGTTGTCTTGCACAGTAGATGGCAAGCCTATTCAGTTGTATTCAGCTGGACTTTTACCTCACCAACACTTTGATGAAGTAAGGAAGTTGTTCGCCGGAGGCAGACGAACAAATCCTACAGCTGATCTTGTGTGTAAAAAACTTCACCTTCATGATGTAAGACTTGAAGATTACTTAACAAAACAATATGGACTATGGCTAGATTTTAGATCCACATATGACAACAGATTATTTGGAAGTGGAAGAAGGGTGGGGGCAGATGGCATAACCATACAGATTAACAAGAAAGCAGATGGAAATGGCCCATTACAAATGCACGTCTTTGTGGTTTGTGACGCTCAGTTAAACATTGAAGAAAACAGACTAAAAGAAATAACCTATTAAAATGCAGACTAAAAGAAATAACCTATTAAAATGCAGGCTAAAAGAAATAACCTATTAAAAACAGATGGATAGTTTGAACTTTCTGCCCAAAGACCCACACTGCTCGCTTATTTGTGGGATTACTGGGTGTGGGAAAACTGTCTTCGTACTTGATTTGTTACAATCTACAGGTTTCATTACGAGTACATTGTTATATTGTGCACAACCATTAAGCACAATAAGTCTTACAAAGAAAGGCAGTTCGTTTGGACAGACGAGAAAATATTTTTAGTTGATCCTACTGACAAGCTAAGTGACTGTTTAGAACATTACTATAGGCTATTTGAGGGAACTAAAACGCTGTTTATTATTGATGACTGTTCAGCTGAACGAGACATTGTTAAAAAAAGAAACTCTCTTAAAGCTAGCCTTTAGTGGCCGCCACGCATTAGTTTCTGTGTGGCTTTTAACTCAAAAATACAATGCTGTCTTAAAAGACTTTAGATCGCAGTTAAAATCGGTTGTATTATTTTACACTAAGGACAAAGATAGTTTTGAAGAATGTTTAAGTGAAAACTAAAAAAAATAAAAGAGCAGTTAGAAAAATCTAAGCACGCTAAACTGTGCTTGCGGACTGACCCACCAGTTCAATACGTTTGTTTATAACAAATTGTTTATTATAGATTGTTTATAACAAATTGTTTATTATAGATTGTTTATAACAATTTGTTTATTATAGATTGTTTATTATTGATTGTTTATAACAATTTGTTTATTATAGATTGTTTATAACAATTTGTTTATTATAATTTTCATATTATAAAAAACATGTCTCGCGGGCCAGAATCAAAAGTACAGCTAGCTCCTAAATGCGTCGCAGTAGAGCTAAAAGACCTAGCAGACACATTTGAGTTTGATTTAATAGGAGTGCCAGGAAATGTTTATGGATTTGAATACACAGATAATGGGTTTTACAAACGAACAGAAATTGAAGATAAAAAACGGCAGCAATGTCCTAAACTAGAACAAATAAGAAATCTAGAAACAACTGATTACGGCAAATACGAATATAAACTTTATAAACGAGACAATAACTGGGTCTTGCGTCCTGAAATTGACTGGGTTTTAATATTTGACTTACTAAGCCCTAATGTATACTTTGATAAGAAAAACAATTTTAGAAAAGCTTTGAACGCAGGGCCCCTTCTTGCTAGTCTTGTCCCAGGAACACAACAGAAAAAGCAGATAGAAATAAAGCCATACGGAAGAAGAGAATATGTGCTGAGCAGAAAGAAGCCCTTACCTGAAGTGGGAGGTGACACAGTAACCCTAGGGTTTCTTCCAAACGGCCAACTGCCTAACAAATTTACAACGTTTTTTGTTTTATTAATCACTCCAGGGGAGTCTGATCATAGTTTAAAACAACATGCGTTAGCAAGGGGTGTATTAATAAAGTCTGAAAACTTGGATGGGCCTCTTAGGCTTGTTATTGCTATTACTAAAAACGGGGATGAAATAAACACTTTCTTATCATCTGACAAAGTTACTGTGATGGTTGACAAAGACAAACTAACAATACTTGATTTTATTTTCATTAAGTATGTTGATTTTATTGGGTTTTACTCTGTTGATGAAGTGCTGCCAGAAGAGTTAATAAGAACATTTTTATAAAATTAATTTTTACAAAATTAATCTTAATTAAAAAATGGATGATCAGGCTCAACAGTTTAGATCAGAGCACATAACTGAACTTCAGAAGGAAATAGAAAGTGACTTGGATAAGTATAGGGTTACTAGAAAGAAATATGCTAAAGCTTTGAATACTCTTTCTTATGTAATTACTGGCTCGTCAGCTGTAGCTAGCGTAAATGCTGGGTCTAGTGTTGCTCTTTTAGCTACTGGGGCTGGAGCACCAGTCTCTTTAGCTTTTGGGAGTGTTGGGTTAAGTTTAGGTGCTGTGTCTGCGATTATGAGCGCTGTTTAAAAAAAAAATTAACTCCTAAATTACAAAAGCACACTGCCATTGTAGCTCTAGCATCAGCAAAACTTTGTTCAATAAGATTAAGAATAAGCAAATCTTTACAGGATGAAAACATTACAGATGAAGAATTTCAGCGTCTTATGGCTGATGGTGATGATTACAGACGACAAAAAATTGAACTTCAAAAGGATTGGAGAAAGACTTTTACTTCACAACGGGTAGACACTGAGGCAATTAAACAGAACATTGAAAAACAAACAAACAATCAGTTAAACCCAAAATAAGTTAAAAAAAAAAAAGAAAATATATATATATATATATATATATATATATATATGGTATGTTTAGATAGGTTATAAATGTTTATGCTATGTTTAGATAGGTTATAAATGTTTATGCTATGTTAAAAATAGACTATAAATTCAAAGAAAAAATATGTTATAAACATTCATACTATTTTTTTTTAACTATGGTGGGACAACTTGCAGCTCTTCACGAACAAACGATCTTTTAGTGGCAGGCTTTTTGGAAGAAAGAGTTTCTCTTAAATAATACACAGGAGGGGCTGTTTTCATAATTCTTTCAACTTCATATACGTCTACGCTCCATATAGGGTCTGTGGCTCTAATTCTAACATCGCCCTCTGCTTCTCCAGGAGCATACAAGTATCTTACTTTTAGTCCGAACGGCAAGAGTTTTTGAGTGCCCCGCGCATCTTCAGTAATGCTATTTTTTTTTTATTTTTAAATTTGATCGCGTTTACTGGTTTAAGGCCTGTTGTTTTAAATTCTTCATTGTTCATGGCGCGTAAGACAGCTGGCAATCTCCTAACCCATTCTGTGTTACGTGCTCTGTCCATAATTTCTTTGTAATATTGATAGGTAAACAGACGTTCAGCTAGATTCTTATTAAAGTTTTCTACTAGGGTTTGGGAGCGATGGTTGCCTGGAATCCCCCGCTTAACTGTAACCCAGTGTTTTAAATGCAGTTGGTTTACAGCTCCTTTAAACTCTTTTCCATCATCAACCTGGATCATCCTGGGATACTTTAATGGGCCTCGCATGTATATTTGTTGTAAAGCTACAGGCACAGCAGTTGAGCTTTTATCTGTTAATGGCTCAGCGTCTTTATACCTTGAAGCCATGTCAACAACTGTAAGAGCATACTTAAACTTTTTTCTTCTAACTTTGTCATGTGGAAGATACAACAAGTCCATCTGGTGGGTGTCATTAGGAACTGAGTTAACAAATCTAGGCCTTATTATTCTTTTTGGTGCAGGCAGATATATTTGCCAAATTGCTTGTTTTGAAAGCCAGTCTTTTGCTTCTGATTTAGACACACCAGCAGCTTTACTCAGTTTTTCAATAGCAGTCTTTCCTTTCCAATACCCTCTAGGAGAATAATATATTTTGTACTTTGTATTGTCCATAAGAAGGGACTGTATTTTAATTGTATTCTAATTGTTTTTTTAGATTGAATATACAAGAAGAAAGATTGCTCCCATAGCACCTATAATAAAGCCTATTTCTGCCATTTTCTGATCCTCAGATGGTTCATAAAAGTCAGACAGTTTTGGAGGCGGGGATGTTAGAAACTTCTTTCCTGTTACTAAGTAATACTCATTCATTGCGTCATCAACGTCTGTAAATGTGTGCTCTGCATGTCCTTGTTCCCTTAACTTTTTATTAATAAAGTCTAAGTGAGCAATCCTCCTTTTCTCATAAGCAGCTTTTGCCTTAGCTAAATCTTCCATTGCCTTGTTATGCCGTTCTCTTTCTTCATCAGACCGCAATTTACTAAACATATAATTGCTCCCAGAGAAAGCCAATGCATTAACAATAGCTCCTCCCACCATCAGAACTAATCCAGACATCTTTTTATAAATGAATATTTTCTAGAATGAATCTTTTTTTATAAATGAATATTTTCTAGAATGAATCTTTTTTTTATAAATGAATATTTTCTAGAATTAATCTTTTTATAAATCAATCTGCCTATGCATTAATCTTTTATAAATCAGTCAATCTTTCTATGCATTGATGTTTTCTGGGATAATTCCCTGTGTAACAAGAAAGTCTTTTGAGGCAATTCCTGCAGTTATTACAGCTATAACCTTAACACATCCTCAATGTCTAACCTTCCCAGATCAGCCGGCCTCATTTTAAACATGTTTTTTTGCTAACACGCTATACCCTATACTAAGACCGCTGATTACAGCAGAGTGGTAAACAGTATTGATGATCTTTGCAGTGCTCATGTTTTTTATTAACTAAAAAAATAATTAAAATAATCATAATATGAAAGACTGTCTATGTGCTTTTTAATCAGATAATCTTTTGTTGCTAGAGCTAAAAATAAGGTTACAACTAGTTTTGGTGAATCTTCTATCTTTCCCATGTTGGGCGGTTTTATTCTTAGCAAACATTTTGCAAGAGTTGAATAAACTATAACACCAACAATAGGCACTGCATACTTAACCAACGTTAAACTCATGGTTTTAAAAAGGTTTTATTGTTTTTATTGCTTTTAAAAGGGTTTTATTATTTTTATTGTGTTTAAAAAGGTTTTATTATTTTTATTGCTTTTAAAAGGGTTTAAAAATGGACTGTGATGAACTATTAAAGTGTGAGGAGCAAGCAGACTACTCGTCAGACCTCTGTCATAAAGAAAGATTATACTCTCTGGCTGCGTGTGGAAAAACTAGACAGTATCTAGGTGTTGAACTAAGTATTGAACAGATTCAACAACTGTCTACATCAGACGTTGAGAAGTATTACGCTAGGTACGAAGCACAGCTAGGGTCAAAAATGGTTAGATCAGTGGGGCAGACAATGATTAGTTTATATGCTAAATTAGTAGGCAAGATGGCACCGATTGATTCAGAAGAAGATTTAAAATATGACTTATCACAAGATCCAGTTTTAAACAAGTCCCTAGAAACTCTTGCATGTGACATGTATTATAGATTTGGGACAATATTATGTCCATTCATCATGGGATTAATTACTTTTAATCATATTAATTTTAATCACATTAAAAAAAATGAGCGATCAGGAGAAGAAGAATATGACTCCACAGGAGCAGAATATGGCTCCACAAGAGAATGCCCAGGGGAGTGTCCCACAAGGGAGTGTTCCAAAAGGGAGTGTCCCACAAGTGAGTAGTGTTACTAAGTCTAAAAATCCTGGGCGTGTTGAGGCTGGTCGTAAACTAGCTGAATGGAACAGACTGCAAAAAGCAAACCAAGCAGCAAAACAAAAATTATTAGATAGTAATACAACATTGCCACCAGCAGCACCAACAAGACCAACAACAACACAATCAAACTATAAGATGTATTATTATGTATTGGGGGGCGTTGTTGTTGGTGGGGGGTTTTTAACATACAAGTGTCTAAAACCATACCTAACAACAAAGTAACAAAAGCCCACAAAAGCAGTAAAAGAAGAAGAACCAGCTTCTACAAAAAAAATACAACCTCCTGCTGTAGACCCATTTTTAATGAATTAGTTTTAATGAATTAGTTTTTTAAGTACAAGTTAAGTACAAGTAAAGTACAAGTTAAGTACAAGTTAAGTACAAGTTAAGTACAAGTAAAGTTCTTAAGTTAAGTACAAGTTAAGTACAAGTAAAGTACAAGTAAAGTACAAGTCATGTTAAGTTCTTTGGTTAAGTACTAGTTAAGTTCTTTGGTTAAGTACAAGTTAAGTACAAGTAAAGTTCTTAAGTTAAGTACAAGTTAAGTACAAGTAAAGTACAAGTTAAGTTCTTAACTTAAGTCAGTTAAGTTCTTAAGTCATGTTCTAGACCAGGTAAAGTTCTTAAGTTCAGTTCTAAACTAAGTCAAGTTCTTCAGTTCAAGTTAATCTTTTAAAGTACGTTCTTACGCTTTTAAGTCAGTTCTCCAATGGCCTATAGCGTATGAAAACTCAGGATCGACGTAAGTTCGCTTGTTATTGTTAGAGACTAGTGATTTCTTATTAACAGCAGTTGTGTTCACTTGATGAAGAGTAGAGCGCAGATTAACATTTGTGTGATGAAATACTTTGTGTTCAAAGAGAGCCTGCTTGTAGTTGTCGTGAGTTATATTTTTTTTTAAAACTTCTTTACCTACGCCCTTAGCTTTCTTCATTACAGAGGTTTGGCTAGCAACGCTATACATCTTTGACCGTAAACCAACATATTCTTGTATAATTGTCCCATTAAGTTCGTCTTTAAACTTCCAATTACTTTCTTGTTTACAGTTGAATGTAAAGGGCTGTCTTTAGGGTAGTCACATATGTCGTACCATCCATCAGCTCCTTTGGCTACTTCTGCTTCTAAGTCTTTGTAAAAATCTTCTGTGGGGATGTCTAGAATAAAAGAGTCAGTGTCTGTGTAAAGGACTCTGGACTTTGGATACAGCGGTTTAAAGTAGTCATACAAAAATTCTAGCATTAACAGCTTTGACAGCTCTAACACAGTAAACCCAATAAACACCGGCTTGTCCAACCTCACATTCTGTTTCTTCATCATAATGCCAACCATGCAGCCGTTAAATTGTCTAAAGTCTAAATAGTTAGGTTTAGAGACTAGTTTAATTGCTCTTTGTTCGTTTGTAACTAATCTTACATCTTTGCGCTTGTGTGGGTTTTCCATGGTTTTGCCAAAACAACTGTTGTTCATTAGTTTAAAAAAAGTCTTTTTCTGAAGCGTCAGTGGCTTTAGTCCTAAGATCAGTATTCTTCATGATGTATGGCCTCATAAAGGGCTTTTGGTCAAAAGCAATTATTCTGTGAACAGCAGTAAGTTTTAGTCCGTGTCTTAAGTAAAACTGTAGCAGTCTGTAATGACACACATACTTAGTCTTATGACGGAGATTAGGCACAAGTTTAGGCGGTTTTGTGGGGGCCATCTTTAATCTTTCTGCTGCTAGGGGGTAATCGTTATGGAGGTCATGCAATTCTGTAGGATATTCTAAGTCTACTTCTAAGATTAATCCTGTTGGTTGATCAGCCGTGCGCTCTGACAGCATGTATAACACAGTATTAACGTCATGAGGTCCTTGTATCACTCTGAATTTTTTTAGTGGGAGTGTCTAACTCATA
The DNA here is from genome assembly GCA_033310375.1 of Conus canariensis. Lineage (NCBI taxonomy): Eukaryota > Metazoa > Mollusca > Gastropoda > Neogastropoda > Conidae > Conus > Conus canariensis. Next base: position 4,308,878 of record CM065736.1, on the reverse strand, counting down.
GCCCACCCATACAGATTGTTAGCGTCTAAGTACATTAGATAGTCAGATGGTTTAGTTGGGTCATAGTCATCTAAGTACTTGTTGTTGGCTTTGCAGTAAGGGTGTGAGGCCATGCTAATGCCTCCCCTTAGGCCGTCTTCAATCATCTGGAGTGTAGCCAGATCAGATATTAAGTCAATCTCAATGTTTGTAGACTTTAAGAATGCGTCCCAAGAGAGGCCAGGGGCAGAAATGTAATGTGATGAGTCTAGGCCATAATGTTTCATGCATTTAGATCTGTAATTTTCAAACACATCTGCCAATAAACACACGTCAGCCATCAAGTATTGATCATGATAATTACCCATTGTTTGGCAGTGTAATTCTGTCCAGGCTTTCTGTGCGTATTCATAGTCAGAGTCAGTTATGCCTTTGCCTGTAAGACGGCTGTAAAAATCGTCTTTATACGGCAGCGCTGGCTCATCAAACCTTTCCCACGAGTCCATGTATTCATAAGGGTAAACGCCTTTACGTACTAAAGATGGGTCAAAATATTGTTCAGTTATTGGGAAGTCTTGTAAAAATCCTGCTAATTTATCCAAACTCCCCATCAGATGTTGGGCAGAGTCATAGAAGGACAGATTGTCAATAATAAAGGTCATGTACTTTTCTGATGATTGTGCAGTGCAGTCAACCCTCTTACATTCAGAATTATCGTTTGCATGATGAAATGAGAATCATAGCCTCGTAAGTTATGAAAGAAGATTGGCAGTTTCCATGTCTTGGGGTCAACCTTAAGCTGAAGATTACACTTGCTGTGTGCAGCTCCTCTGAACTTTCCAGTAATGTGATCGTGGTCTCTTACTGTTGGGTTTTCTTTACTGTTAGGTGTTAGCTCTAAGCCACAAATCCAGCAGTGTGTAGATAGATCATAGTGCCTTTGATCTTCAGGAGTCATAACAATGTCTGAAAGATTTAGTTGATTGGAGAATTGATTACGAAGTTGTTTCATCTGATATAAAAATTTACTAGCTGCATTGGGGCCTCTGTAAATCCCTGGTTGTGTGTGTTGGCCATCTGATCTAACAACAACAAAAGCATAAGAACAAATCTGATGGTGGGTTAATAAAGCTGTTTTTTGTTCTTCTAGTTGTTGAGGGCCATAGTACTGTGACAAAATCGCTTCAAAGTCAGCATAAACTACATATGGCCTCATCTGCATTTTGTGTACGTTTTTAAAACTAACTTTAGACCCTGGTGGGGGTGTAAGAAGTTTAGTTTTACAGTCTACAATACTTTTACAATGATTTCTGTGTTTGGCAGCTGCTTCTACAGTGGGGATTCTAACCAAACACCTTCTACAAAGCCCTTGTTTAGATGTGTCCTTTGTAGTATAGGCCATAAGTCTGCTTATTGATCTGATTAATACATAATGACTCTTGTGGCCGTCTGTAAACAGCATTAAGTCTACGTGATTCTTAAGTGAGTCACCAAAATTGGGGGCTTTGGTAGAAATCCATAGAGGTTGTAGATTGTTTACTACAGACCATGTATATACGTTTACACTTATAGGCTTGTTTTGCTCTTCAAACTGACTTATGCTTTTTATGCTTACTGGAAAGTTTATGTTATTAAAGTTCAGCTCATTTATATCTTGTTCATACTTGGTGACTCTGTTTGCATGAATTTTAACAGGATGTAAATGCGCTAAAACACACCACATAAAACACAAGTTGTCAGAATTATGTATGTTTAAGACAGCTCGTTTTAACTCTAACTCTTTTGGGAGAGGAAGGTAAGAATTGCCAACTATAGGATAGAACTTTGTTTGTTTTAATCTGATTTCAAGGTCTGTTCCTTCAGACCAGCCAGACCCCCTTAGTTTAGCCTCCTCACTTGCATGGTTAAACTGTGTAAGCATGTAATCAGCCCATTCAGAATTAAAGTCGTAATAGCTGATTACTTCTTTCTGTTTAGTTGAAACCCAGACTTGTATGCCACTACCATCAGGCGTTATATAATCAATAAGAATGGCCAACAACACTTTTACTGGTGGGTCAATTTGAAGAGACTCTGGGATTTTAGAGATAGCATGTGCTACACTTTCATGAACTTCTGTGGGGTTAATAATGTCCATGTCTAATTCACTAAACATATTGTCTAATTGTTTGTTACTACCTTCCAACAGTACGTTGTTGGGTAGTTTTTCAAACTCAGACTCACTTGTGGGGTTCATTTTCTAAACCACATTATTTACGTAAATAAAAAAAATAAATGTAAATAAAAGTAAATACAAGTAAATGTAAATAAAAGTAAATACAAGTAAATTCAGCTGTTATTTATTATTCATAGTTCATTTCTAATCGTAAAAGCTGATCAGGTTTAAAAGTAACAGTTACTCCTTCAAGGTCATCAGACATATGCAGATCAGCATCTTTGGGGGCAATATTATCAAGTAAAATGGCGAAAAGCTTTATAACTGGTTGGGGCCAAGACTCTGGTATTTTACTAACGGCTTTCATTACGCTTTCTCGTATATTTAAGCATTCAAAAAGTTCTGTTATAAATTCGTCAAACATGATCTTTAACTCTTCTTTATCAATCGCCCACCCAAACTCGTCAAATATTTCTATAAGCTTTATAACTACGTGGGGGTTCATTTTTTAAAACCAAATAAAAAACAGCAATTAAAAAAAATAATTAAGTAAGCCGCTGCATGGATCAGGGATAAAAGGGTGAAGAACACAATCAATAACAGCATGGCAGGAGCATAACACACAATCAATACTGCAGACGCTAGCCACAGAGGAGTAACAATCAATACTGCAGAAGCTGACTGCGGAGAAGGCAAAGATCATCTGTAGGAGCCAAGCGTTACTTATTTTGTCAAACAAACACAGTAACGCAGCACTCACAGAACGATGTTACACACAGAAATGCAGCACTTTCGATTTCATCATGTTAATGTATTCACTAAGGTTAGCACATGCGCACTGAAAAATGTTGTCACGCTTTTTCCGGTTTGCTAGTTTTCAGCAGAGACGTCTCTGTTGTCAGAAAAGTTTTTACAGGAAGAAGCGTGACAAAAATTTTCAGTGCGCAGACTCGTCTGGCCGAAGAACTGGCAACGGCTCTGGGCCTACAATCAATATTAGGCTGCGAGCGAGTCAGCGGCAAGTGAATCAGTGGCAGTGGGGCTGCAATCAATATTAGCCGGGCTGGTGCATGCAGTCATTCAGTCCTGTGTGCGTTGATTGTTAGATAATCAATGCTGAGGAGAGAATATAAATATCTGTGTTCACGATCGCCCTATTTTTATTCTGCACGCAAGCCCTCGCTTTGAGTAACGATTACTTCGATTTTTGGGGTTTTTTGCATGTTAATTGGGGTTTTTGCATGTTAATTGGGTTTTTTGGATGTCAATTTTTTTGTAAAAAAATGTGTTAGTTTTTGTAAAAAACAGCAATAAAATGAAGAAATTTTTTTTTAAAGGGGGATTGCATGCAGAATAAAAATGGGGTGGTCGTGAACACAGATATTTATATTCTCTAGGAGGAAGAAGAAGAAAAGAAGAAGAAGAAAGAAGAAGGAGGGAAAGGAAGAAGAAAAAGAAGAAGACAGGGAGAAGTAGAAGAAGAAGAGAAAAAGAAGACAAGGAGAAGTAGAAGAACAAGAGAAAAAGAAGACAAGGAGAAGTAGAAGAAGAAGAGAAAAAGAAGAAGTAAAAGAAGGAAAAAAAAAACGAAGAAAACCAGGAGGCAAAGAAGGAGAGATGGAGAAGGAGAAAGTGGAGGAAGAGGAAGGAGAGGGGAGGAGTAGTAGTGTGGTAGCGTGTGTTGTAACAAAGTGCTTTGAGAAAACATTTGAAAGGAGAATGTGCTTTGAGAAAAAAGGAAACTGTCTAAGTACTGTGCTGGTTTATGTATATATATATATATATATATATACAGAGAGAGAGAGAGAGAGAGAGAGAGAGAGAGAGAGAGAGAGAGAACTCGGAACTCGGAAACTTTAATTGTAAGGCCACCGGCCTGTATACAATGGATACACGTTAACATGAGTGAATCAAACAAATAACATAAGGACAACACGCAAAAAATAAGTATAACATCCCACGTCAAAATCAAACTAAAGTCAAGGGAGTTACATTGGCATGTGGAATTAAGCAGACAAAAACCTTAAGACAGCAATTCAATTACAAGAGTGCAGCTTTACTTCTTATTTAAATGCGTATATCTAGTCTTAAATGCATAAAATATATACATTGCTAAATTTCTTAAGAGCATGACGTCTTCAGATTGTAACATTCGAGCTAAGCATTCTCCATTAATGAATGTATGTTGGTAATACTTTGACAAATATTTTTCTCTTAGAAATGTATACGTTTGACATTCTAACAAAAAATGAAGTTCACTTTCTATCCTATTACAAAACGGACATTCCTTTGATTTTTCATTATATGTTATTTATATTCAGATCACACATTCCAAGTCTTAATCTAGTTAAATCATAACGAAATTTACTAATAGTGATAGCTGACAAGTAATTTTCTAATTGGAAGGATGATTTGAAAGACATATATGTGCTAAAACGTTCACTTTGAGAAAGTTTTGAATGCCAGTCTTGCATGTAACAATCGATCATTCTCTGCTTTAATTCTTTAAGAAAAATAGTTTCATTCCCAACCCCTCCATTGATCCAAACATCTGAAAAACCAAAAGTATCAAGACATGTTTTAACAGATATAGACCAGTTATGACAATTACAGTGACCATGTGTAAATTCGGGGATCTTGTTCAAGATCATGAGATGTGCCTGTTTAGGAAATCTATGGATAGACATACTTTGGAGTTTAAACCAATATTTTATTGACTTTAGAGCAGTATCAATATACAAAGGGTATCGGCCTGTTTCTCCATATATCATTGTATTTGGACTTTGAGAGAGAGAGAGAGAGAGAGAGAGAGGAGAGAGAGAGAGAGAGAGATGAAGCACTGACATAGAAACTTTTTAACTGAAAACTGTAATTAAAAAAATAATGAAATACCATAAAAATCATTAAGCACCACAATGAAGCTGTTGCCAATGGAAATGTCATCAAGTGGGAGATTTTTTTAGGGGGAATGGAGGGAGGTTAAGGGTGGGAGGGGACAGAAAATACCTAGCCACCAACTTGTAACAAAAAAAAAGACAAGTAGAGGAAGAACTTTTGGAAATAAAACTGTCAAAATGTTTCAAGGTTAACTGTTCATCAGAATTGCCGCATTCACAAGAAACCCTAAATATACATATATGCTTCAGGAAAAAATCATTTACGGCCGAATACAGTAATGCTCAATTCATTATCTCATGCGAAAGAAAAACTTTTGAAGACATGTAAATCCGTAGAACAAGCTCTCATAGCGAACATCTTACTGCGGGAAGCGGCAACCACACTGGATTTGATACGTGTACAATAGAAACTGTCACTGTAGGAATTGATCGGCCGTGAACGGCACTAAAACATTCCTCGCTTTCTAGATTTCAGTTACCTCCCATCCTCAAAGGTTTTGTGAAATCCATTTATCTATAACTTAGTAGAGGGGAATATAGAAGAAAACAAAGTCCGAAGGGTGGACAGCATTGACCAATGGAAAGGAAAACATTCGCAGAGCCTCAAGACTGACCCGATTGACAGAACTAGAAAAACATGATGACCTGATCTTCTGTATATAACTCCAATGACATAATTAGGGAAGAAGAAGAAGAAGAAGAAGAAGAAGAAGAAGAAGAAGAAGAAGAAGAAAAGAAGAAGAAGAAGAACAAGAAGAAAAAGAAGAAGAAGAAGAAGAAGAAGATGATGATGATGATGATGATGATGATGATGATGATGATGATGATGATGATGATGATGAAAGAAGAAGAAGAAGAAGAAGAAGAAGAAGATGATGATGATGATGATGATGATGATGATGATGATGATGATGATGGTAATGAAGAAGAAGAAGAAGAAGAAGAAGAAGAAGAAGAAGAAGATGATGATGATGATGATGATGATGATGATGATGATGATGATGATGTAATGGAGAACAAGAACAAGAAGAATTCAACTGACCTATGCCAGGCTAAGCTATCTTAGGTTAAATTCCGAACTTTCCTTGTTTTTTCTTCTTTTTTTTTTTCTCAAACTTTTCACTATACGACCTTTCCACTGGCTAGCAACGAATTGCTGAAAACATGTTCCTCACAACAATGCGAGAGACACACAAGTTCTCTAGAGCGTGTAGCGGAAGCGGTAGTCACATGACTCGAGCAGTGTCATGGCGGCGTCAAGGCGTTCATTCTGAGCCACTGTCAGGTGGTTCTTCCAGTCCCCGACCTCTCCTGTGAAGAAGGAGAGAGAGAAAAAAGAGAACCACAGTTAATGTTGTAACGGTGACAGACCTGTTACATCAAAAAGAACCACAGTTAATGTTGTAGCAGTGACAGACCTGTTACATCTCACGAGCCACAGTTAAATGTTGTAACGGTGACAGGCCTGTTACATCAAAAAGAACCACAGTTAATGTTGTAATGGTGACAGGCCTGTTACATCTCACGAGAAATGTGAAGGTCAGTGGGTGAGGGAAACATTGGCAGCAACTTCAACAACATCATTGTCATCATCATAATCATCACCAACACCATCGCCGTCTTCGTCAACTTACAATCATCGTTTACTATCAGTAGTAGTAGTAGTAGTAGTAGTAGTAGTAGTAGTAGTAGTAGTAGTAGTTATAATAGTAGTGGTGTTGGTGATGGTGGAGTATGGTGGTGTGGTAGTAGTAGTGATAGTTGTTGTTGTTGTTGTGGTGGTGGTGGTGGTGGTGTTAGTTGTTGTTGTTGTTGTTGGTGGTGGTGGTGGTGGTGGTGGTGGTTGTGGTGGAGGTGGTGGTGGTGGTGATGTAGATTTTGGAATTGAAGCAGATACACAAAAATGATGAAATGATAATGATGATGATCATGATCATAACAATAATAATAACACTAATGATGATGGTGATGATGATGATGATGAAGTTGATGATGACGACGAGAAGATGAAGGAGGAGGAGGAGGAGGAGGAGGAGGAACAGGAGCAGCAGCAGCAGCAGCAGCAGCAGAAGAAGAAGAACAAGAACAAGAAGACGATGATGATGATAATGATGATGATGATGATGATGATGATGATGATGATGATGATGATGATGATGATGATGATAAGCGCTTAACGTAAAGTAATGTAAGGAAAACATATATAAACGTCCTCAAAGAACAAGATATCTAAACAGTCTATATACAATATAAAAGAAGAAAAAACGTCTTGTCACAATTCCAGGGAACTATTCACACCACGTCTTCTTTATCCAACACAAATGCTTTCACATTCAATAAGAATCAATCACATCTTATTTCACAAGGCTTTCAACACAAGGAAATACTGAAAGTACAAAGAAGGGTTCTAGGCGGAGAAAGTTCTCACTGGTGTAAATCTTGAAGGGATATGTTGTTAATGCTGTTTGGAAAGAGTTGCCAGAAATGGGAATATATCTGTAACATTTGCTGCCAGTGAAGCATAGATATCAAAGGAACAACAAGGCCAGCATCAACAACGACAACAACAACAGCAACAACAATAACAATAACAGAAAATAGACATAAGAAGGCGATGTCGTTATTTTCTTCTTAATATAGCTTTAAAATTTTTTTATATCGTTCTCTAAATTACTAAATGCTGAAAATGCGTACATTTTAAACAAAGGTATCATCTTCAATTTGAAAAGAATATAACCCTGCTAGCACAGGAACAAACGGTTATTAAATTCTCTTAGCTGCACTGGAGCTCGTTTTGTCGCTGTCCCTAATCCCGCAGATGACAAAGTCCTGTATGTGTCAGGTCTCTATGAAGACCCACATCAGAGGAGACCCCGCATTATAGATTGTTCAAGTCGATAATGTGGCTTCGTGCCTGTTTTCATACCAGAGGATGGGAAGAACATCATTTACGAAGCGCCCCCTCCCCCCCCCCCCTCCCCCCCCCCCCCCCCCCCCCGCCCCTCTTTTCTTCCCCTTTGCTATCATCCTCCTCCTCCCCCGCCCTCTCCTTCCGTCCACCCGCAATCTTTACTCGCTCTTCCTCCTCTCCTCCCCCTCCCCTCCCCTTCCTGTCAACATTATCTGGATCACCTTCACCTTAGGTATAAGGTATGGGCACAGTAGACTGAAAGTGAGCCCTTCCTCTCAACATTATCTGGATCACCTTCACCTTAGGAATAAAGGTATGGGCACAGTGACTGAAGGTGGGCCCATCCTCTCAACGTTATCTGGATCACCTTCACCTTAGGTATAAAGGTATGGGCACAGTGACTGAAGGTGGGCCCATCCTCTCAACGTCATCTGGATCACCTTCACCTTAGGTATAAGGGTATGGGCACAGTGACTGAAGGTGGGCCCATCCTCTCAACGTTATCTGGATCACCTTCACCTTAGGTATAAGGGTATGGGCACAGTGACTGAAGGTGAGCACGCATCAGTCTTTTCCGCCTAATATAGTTCCTCTGGAAGCACCCCATAATAGTTCAAATCCTTTTTTCCCCTCAAATTTCTTTTGTCGACCAGCCGGCGTGGCGAAGTGGTTAGCGTCACGGATTCCCGGCTGGGATGTCGTGGGTTCGATTCCCGTCAGAGCCATGTGGAATTTTTCTGCCCCGACCGGCTCCTACCCAGAGTTGAGTTTGCTGGTGGCTCAGTTAGGAAGACCGGTGCCACACAGTCGAGTTTCATCCATTAAATGGATGGGTCTCTGAGTGTTTTGCTCAAATTTCCTGACCAACACTGCAGGTATCTGTATCTCTCGGGCCTGATTGACGTCAGGATATATTATGATAGTAAGCGTAGAGTACAACCCTGTCATGCAGTCTCAGACAAGAATGTAAATCAGTAGCATCATTTTTATCATCCTCATTCTCCTCGATCAGCATGAAATAAAGTCTGACATTCTGTGGCCTTTCATGCCTGGCTCTAATGGTGACCTCAGTTTTGATGACCTCTCCACGTCTATCGCCTTGGTTTGATTCTGTCGGGGTCACCGGAATCGGCAAGTTCATGGGGGCTGTCACTGGATGGACGTGGTGGCGCCCTCCAGAGGGAGAGCTCACTACTGCCGGCTCCGCGACAGAGCAATTATTGTCATCAGTAGGGGGGTTAGCAGGTAGTGTCCTGCGTATGTTGAATCAGAGCAAGTACCACTGAACACCACCGAAGTGACTCGGCAGCAGTGCAGTGTCTCCTCCGGTGGGTTGCCTTTTGACAACTTGACATTGACTGCTTCTTGTGGATTGCAGGTGCCGGGGCTGCGGCGGGCTGGGCCGGGCTGTGGCTGTGGACGGGAGAGTCGGAATGAGTGGTGTGGGTACAATACCACTGAGGTGGCACAGATGATGGGACAGCGCGCAAAAAAAAAAAAAAAAAAAAAAAAAAAGTTTGGTAGGCACTACTGACCTTTTCGGTACATTTGTACCGTTGGCATTTCCGATCTGTGCTGCTTGCTCTTGTCAGCTTCTCTCATCTTGCTGAAGTTGGTGGCGTCAGCGATCTGCTGCAGAACTTCTGGAGAGGCCTTAACTCCTAGGAACCGCGCCAGGCCCTCAATGACTTTGGCAGGGTCCTGTTAAAGAAACAAACGAAGGCAGGAAATGTTCGAAAGCACCACGTCATGTGTGTATAATTGACTTTTAAAACAAACAACAAACAAACGAAAACCACAAACAACAAACAAAAGCCAACACACACACACACACACACACACACACACACACACACACACACACACACACACACACACACACACCATACAACTACGTGTTTTATGTGGAGCATTTTGGAATTCATGTGAATGTCGGTACAAGTTTGCTGTTATTGCTGTTTTTGTACTCGCAGTTCTTATAGAACAGGGAGTACCTTACAATGGGAACGAAGAAATGCTCTGTGTGTGTGTGTGTGTGTGTGTGTGTGTGTGTGTGTGTGTGTGTGTGTGTGTGTGTGTGGCTGTCTGTCTGTCTGTCTGTGTGTCCGTCCGTAGTCAAAATGTGTTCCATTCGCTCCAGACAAAACTACGGGGCCGATCTTTCTGAAAATGTGTAGACTGTATGTTCATTATGGGTCACGGATGATGCCCGATGTTTTATTTCACCGTTAGATCCGTTACTAACGGCTATAACGGCCCATAAAGGTTTTTCTTCTTTATGGAATATCTCACAAAGTGCCTGGCCGATCTTTCTGATAATTTGTTGGTATGTTCATTATGGGCCACGGATGATGCCCGATGTTTTATTTTACCGTTATAGTCGTTACTAACGGCTATAATGGCCCATAACGGTTTTTCTTTTTGTGGAATATCTCAGAAAGTACTTGGCCGATCTTTCTGAAAATTTGTAGGTATGTTCATTATGGGTCACGGATGATGCCCGATTTAAAAAAAAATTTTTACCGTTATAGCCGTTACTGACAGCTATAACGGCCCTTAACAGTTTTTCTTCTTTATGGAAAATCTCCGAAAGTACTTGGCCGATCTTTCTGAAAATTTGTAGGTATGTTCATTATGGGTCACATATGATGGCCGATGTTTACCAGAATACCCGTTACTAATGGCTGTAACGGCCCAAAACGGTTTTTTCCTCTTTATGGAATATTTCACGCGTATTCAAGATAAACTGGGAGTATGTTTATATGCTTTACATCTTGTTTCACTTGTTTCCTCAGCTCTCCCTCCCTCCTTACGTCCCTTCGTCTCTCTCTCTCTCTCTCTCTCTCCTCTCTCTCTCTCTCTCTCTCTCTCTCTCTCTCTCTCTCCTCTCTCCTCTGTTATATTTTCATTAATTCGTTCTTATATTCATTCCATTTTTCTATGTTCCCTTCAATCTATCTTTCGTTCCTTTTTTCTTTCTTTCCTTCTTTTCTTTCTTTCTTTTTGTTTTTTTTTTCTTCTGTTTGTTTCTTTCCTTCCTTCTCCCTATTTTTTCCTCTCTTTTTCACTCTACCTTTCTTTCTTTCTTTCTTCTCCTTCTCTTTCGTCTTCTTCTTCTTCTTCCTTTTATACATTCGTTCTCTTATTCTTTCTTTTCTTCTTACTATTTTTCTATTTATCTTTCTTTTCTTTTTTTCCTATTTCAGTTTTAATTCTTACTTTCTTTCCAAATCTTCCACGCTAACATTGGTCGACTGGAATTGCACGATAGCACATGAAGAATAGGACACCGGGACACATCAAAAAAAAAAAAGTAAAGAAAAGAATCAGACGCATCAATACACAGCAAACACATGGACTGTATGCAGCAGACCTCCTTGGTGTCCTCAAAGGACATGGTGTAGCAGGGGAAGTTAGGGTTCTTTTTCTTGAACTCATCCATTTCCTTATGGTAGGAGATGTAATCACCTCCGACCACTAAAACAACAAACAAACCAACAAAAACAACACATGAGCAAAGAAGAAACAAAGTTCTCCTAAATTCAGAAAGTGTATGCTGGCTCGAAATAAAAAAAAAGAGTTGTTTTCTGTAACACACACACACACACACACACACACACACACACACACACACACACACACACACATGGGCGCGCGCACGCTCGCACGCACGCACTCTCCCCCCCCTCTCTCTCTCTCTCTCTCTCTCACACACACACACACACACACACACACACACACACACACACACAAATAGTACATAATCCAATTAAAGTTGTTTCTTTAACTTTTTTCCCACAACCACCCATCTGAGAAGGAAGGCATTTGTTCTTCTCACTAAACTGTCATTCTTTAGCCATAAGTATATCTTGCAGGCTCGTCAATCTGGAAAACTGCCATTAACTCAAATACACACTTTTTGCATGGAATTAGGTCATCGAGCTTTGTTTCGTCTTCATCCAGCCATATATATATATATATATATATATATATATATATATATATATACTGTATTAAAAGCAAGTTAAAATCAAGCTTAAAACCTACAGATCTGTTTCGCGCTGTCAGTGCGGTCGTCAGGGTGTAGTGAGCTTGTATTGCCAGTGTTGTGTGTATATATAGCTTGCTGCTGTTTTTCCCCGTGCAGTATATATATATATATATATATATATATATATATATATATATATATATATATATATAGAGAGAGAGAGAGAGAGAGAGAGAGAGAGAGAGAGAGAGAGAGGGTAGTACAAACAAATTACAGAAAGGCTGACGAGGCCACATATGACCACATCAGAAAGAAAGAAAAGGAACTTGTACACCAAATGGACCTAAGTGACAGAGTAGAGACCACAGCAGCTAGAGAAGCCTTTATTACACTTAAAGACCACAAACCCAATTTCTTGAACAATCCAACATGTAGATTGATAAACCCTTCCAAATCTGAGCTAGGGAAAATTAGCAAAAAAATATTAGAGAAAACCATAAAAAGCATAAAAGAAAACACTGAATTCAATCTCTGGAAAAACACATATGAAGTCATACTATGGTTAAAAAAACTCAACAAACAAGAAAATACAGTTTTTATAACATTCGACATAGTAGATTTCTACCCATCTATAGATGAAAAGCTACTAACTAAAGCTATAAAATTTACCAACAAGTACACAGAAATATCAGGGTCAGAAGTGGAAATAATTTTCCATACAAAGAAAACTGTACTGCACAGTAAAAATGAAACCTGGATTAAAAACACAAACAGGAATTCAACTTTTGATGTCACGATGGGATCATATGATGGTGCCGAAACTTGCGAACTTATAGGACTATTCATGTTATCCCATATTCAAAAAAAACTTGGAAAACAAACTGGACTGTACAGAGATGACGGCCTTGCAGCTCTGAATGACAACCCTAGGAATATCGAAAATAAGAAAAAAGAATGGTGTAAAATTTTCCACAACCAAAACTTAAAAATCACCATAGAAGCAAACAAAAAGATAGTGAACTATTTAGACATAACGTTAGACCTCAACCAACATACATATAAACCATACAAGAAACCAAATGACACGCCTGTTTATATAAACATCAAAAGCAATCACCCACCCTCCATACTGAAAACAATACCCAAAAGCATAAATAAAAGACTGTCTAATTTGTCATGTAACGAAACAGTATTCAACAATGCTACAGCTGAGTACCAAGAGGCGTTACATAAAAGTGGCTACAATTATAAACTACAATACGATCCAGACAACGATACAAAAAGATGCAGAAAGAACAGGAAAAGGAACATCATATGGTACAACCCCCCATATGATGCAAGAGCCAAAACAAATGTAGGGAAAGAATTCTTTAAAATTTTGACATCATTCTTCCCAAAAGACCATAAATTATTTAAGATATTCAATAAAAATAACATCAAATTATCATATTCATGTATGCCGAATCTCAAAAATGCCATTGATTCGGCAAATAAAATGAAAAATAACACAGAGAAAAATGAGGGTGACAAAAGGAAATCTTGTAACTGTACCAAAAAAGAACAGTGCCCTCTAAGCAACAAATGCCTTTACAGCAACATTGTGTACCAAGCCACTGTAACATCAGAGAACGCAGAAGAAACATATGTAGGTATCACTGGTAACCAATTCAAAACTAGATATGCAAACCATAAACAATCATTCAACAAAGAAAAATATAAAAACCAAACAGAACTGAGTAAATATATCTGGAAACTTAAAGACAAAAACACAGACTACAACATATCTTGGAAAATCTTAAAAAGAGCAGCACCATACAACAACACTTCAAAAAGATGTAATCTATGCCTAACAGAGAAATACATCATACTATGTAAACCACAATTAGCAACTTTAAATATCAGAACAGAAATGGTTAACAATTGAAGACACAGATGGAAGTTCCTCACAGTGAACAAAAACACCTGAAACACATGTAGCACAGGGAAAAACAGCAGCAAGCTATATATACACACAACACTGGCAATACAAGCTCACTACACCCTGACGACCGCACTGACAGCGCGAAACAGATCTGTAGGTTTTAAGCTTGATTTTAACTTGCTTTTAATACAGCAGTGTATATATATATATATATATATATATATATATATATATATATATATATATATATAATGAACTAATACATTCCAAGGGTAAGTAACTGAGCACCTTTCCAGCAATTTTCAGAGCAGCTTGGTGTTGCAATGACTGCAAGAAATATTGAATTATAAATAAAGCAGGCTCTTATGTCTGAGAGAGAGAGAGAGAGAGAGAGAGAGAGAGAGAGAGAGAGAGGAGAGAGAGAGAGAGAGAGAGAGAGATTTTTTTCTTCCTTGCGAAGATTGCCTTTTTTATTTCCATTTTCATTTCTGACAAACCTAAAATTGTGTCTGAAGAGGGTTGCAGTGCATGTGTGACAAAAAATGCTGAAAATAACACATCGTTTAAGTGTGTGCCAGAGTGTAGTGATTGCAGGCGGAAATTGAAACAAACATAAAAGAAAAATTGCTGTTCCACCGAACAAAACAGCCAAACAAATTACAAGACAAAACACGACGCGTTTCGATCTGTTTGGTCTTCTTCAAGCAAGACAAACAACATTCAAGATGGAAACAAAGAACGAACAATCACCAATCTTTTACACACCTATTTTGTGCCCAGTTTAAGATCAGTGATTGTTCGTTCTTCTTTTTTATTGTCTTGAATGTTTGTTTGTCTTGCCCGAAGAAGACCAAACAGGTCGAAACGCGTCGTGTTTTGTCTTGTGATTTGGTTGTCTCTTTCGTTCGGTGGAATAGTCATTTTTCTTTTAAATTTGTTACAATTTCCGCCTGCAGTCACTACACTTTGAAACTCACTTTTTTTTATGTTATCATCAGCAATTTTTGTCACACATGCACTCTATCTCCCTCCCATCTCCCCTCCCCCTTCCCCACACTCTCTCTCTCCTCCCTCTTCGACCTCTCTACCACGCATTGATCGAGCTGTTAATATTCCGGGATTATCCGGCTTCGCCAAGTTATTTGTGACACATGCTTATGACATTGATGGTGGCTTTGATCGCAGATAACGATTGTGTGGATGCGGGAGGGGTGGGGAAAAAAACCCAAACAAACATGTCTTTTGATGATGTTTCATGCTGACGAAAACAATTGCTGAGACGATGAATTAGTGTGAGTGTCTGCTCCCCGCGTTTGGCGAAAAAATAAACAAAACAAACAAACAAACAAAACAAACAAACAAACAAACAAACAAACAAACAAAACAAACAAACAACAGAGCAAAATTCCGTTTAATATAGGGATACAAATCGTGCGTGGTTTGGGCAAAACATAAAATTATCTCCCATCCTACATGCTATTTTTAATCTCTTGCGAATGATTTTTCCTTTAGGATAGGGTCAGTTCTGATCACGGAAATGTCGGATTGTAAAGGCAGGTAGCTATGAACTATAGGAATAAGATATTCATTTAAAGGCAGGTAGCTATGAACTATAGGAATAAGATATTCATTTAAAGGCAGGTAGCTATGAACTATAGGAATAAGATATTCATTCAAAATCTGCTGAAATGCGGTTCAGCACGGTTCTTTTTACATCTCTCTCTCTCTTCTCTCTCTCTCTCTCTCTCTCTCTCTCTCTCCACACACACACACACACACACACACACACACACACACACACACACACACACGCACGCACGCACGCACGCACCACACACACACACACACACACACGTACACACTTCTGCACTTACACACACACACACACACACACACACACACACACACACACACACACACACACACACACACACACACACAACGCGAGGTCCTAAGCACTAGACTATCACAGCTAAATGCTTTAAAAACAAAGTTTAGTAAAATTGCTAATTGTATTTGTGGTAAAGAAATAACATTGAGCCATATTTTATTTAATTGTAGCAAGTTAACTACTTTCTTACCAACATCATTAAAATCCAATAATTTTTGTGAAAAAAAACTTGCAAGATATACTTTCGGACCACTTTATGCTGATCGAAATTGCTGAACACTTATTTCATAGTCCGATTGGGGTTTTTCTTTAGATTGTTTTGTGTTAGTTCATAGTGCATTATATGATGATGGCCTGCATTTTACTCCTTCACTCTAAAGTTTAGATAGTGAAGGATTTTTGTTTTATTGCTATATGTTAGATCTATATCTTCTGTTCATTTTACCCATTTATTGTATTTAAGATTCCTTTTTTTAATTTTTTTTTTTCGGGGGGGGGGGGGTGGGGGGGGGTTGGTTGGGGTTTTGTTGTTGTTGTTGTTGTTGTTGTTGTTGTTTTTCTTTATATACATATACAGATACATACACGTATACACTCACATACAAAGGCATACATACACGCTTATATAGCATATAGGATTATTCACTTAATCATTCATTCCTTCAGTCATTCTCTTCATTCATTCACGTCTAATATCATTCAAAGTGAACAGACGTTAAACAGAAGAACGAACGAACACACACACACTTACACACACACACATACACACACACAAACACACACACACACACACACACACACACACACACACACACACACACACACACACGCACGCACACACGCACGCACGCACGCACGCACGCACGCGCGCACACTCAGAGTTTCAGTTTCATCAAGGAGGCGTCACTGCGTGCGGACTAGTCCATATACGCTACACCACATCCGCTAAGTTTTGAGACCACACTACGCATGATTTGAAGCTGATGGATATATGAATTAACAACAAAGATGAGACAATTGAAGAAGAGGGTCTCGTGGCTACGACTCAGCGGATGTCTGACCTGAGCATTAGCCCAACGCGCTGGTCAGACCTTGAAGAGGAGAGAGAGAGAGAGAGAGAGAGAGAGAGAGAGGAGAGAGAGAGAGAGAGAGAGAGAGAGAGAGAGAGAGAGACTCAAACAGCGGGTTTCTATCTTCCGAGTCTGACAGAACCTTGGGTATATGATGGAAGGAAGCGTATAGTGTTGATATATTACCTGTGATTGCAATGGAATTCCAGTGTTACCATCTTCATCACTCTTAGACACACATTTTTATTGTGCAAACTTCATATTAGCCACAAATAGTTTACTCTTAATCGCCTCTTCAAAACAAGGATTCTCTTCAGTGTATATTGTGTGATAGCCACAATGCAATAAATATTTATTCTCCCACCCCAGGAATTCCTTACCGTTTATCCTACAACATATGTGAAAAGAGAGTAAATCCCAACACGTAAAGAAACATTGAAACCATTAAATACACACATTTGTATTGATAATCCCCCTTCTATCCTTTCCTCCCTTTTTCACATCATCTCCCTTCCATTCACCAATCTCCCATTACCACCATATCCTATTAAAGAAACAGGTCTTCTATATTTATTCCTCCTTCTCTCATTCCCCTATCCTGTCAAGGAATAGGTCTTCGCTGTTCATCCCTTCCTCCGTCATTCCCTTTCTGAATCAGCTGACACATTACGAGCACACATGCACCAACTGAGTTGTGTATTTACTCCACATGAGAGCACAAAACTTTCGCTGAAATACCGCTTCTTCCCCACCATTCTCTGTATAAGCGTCTGTGCTGGCAGTGACAAGCACCTAATGCCAGAGCGACGCCTGAATTACTTTCAGCCTGGGGACAAACGTGGGGTGGCCGACGCAAACAGCTCGCCCACACCATGGTTTTCATATTTCAGTGCAGATGGTCTGGTGCCTGAGCGTCAAACACACACCAAGAATAACATCTTGCCTGAATCGATCTGTCAGGACTAAGAAGAATCAAACTCTTGGTCTTTGACACTTCAGTGGGCTGGGGCGCTGATAGAGGTGAGCTGACGAGAGTTAGTGCTATCTCTTTGTGAATCGACCCAGACATGAGACATGGGCGACGGTAGTAACAAGTTGACAGTACTTACTAACAGTTAAAAGATTCACAACGCAATAGTCAATGACCGTTGCAACTGTCTCAAAACAACAAGAAGTCCTTCTCGAGCAATTTTTCTCTCAGTCTCTTCACATCACTCAGCTTCTTCTCTCTTCGTCTGGGTTTTGTTTTGTTTTGTTTTGTTTGTTTCTTTGTTTTTTAATCGATCATCAAAGTGCAAGTTCAAGAAACATGGTGTGGTTAAGCCAGACAACAGTCATGGGTTATACCAAAATGTTCGAGAACCATGACATAGCACAGCTAAACAAACTGCATCAGCCGTTGCAGAAGCAACGATAACCATCATGTGTTTTACCCCATCAAAATGCCTGGATCACTCAGGAAACAATGTCTGGAAGCATCTTCCACTTTTTGGTACTTTAAAGAGATCTCTGTAATCATTACACGATCTGAGCATATGTTCTTTGCATAAGCAAATGCCATATTAAACTTAACACGTACCAAGCAAAACGCAAGATATGTAGGTATGAATCAACCGACGAAATGACAGTGAAGGCGTACTATTTGTTCCAGGCTATCACAATTAGACAGTCTGCGTCACACACACACACACACACACACACACACACACACACACACACACACACACACACACACACACACACTCACACACACACACACACACACAACACACACACACACACACACACACACACACACACACACACACACACACACACACACACACCACACACACATATAATGTGTGTGTGTGTGTGTGTGTGTGTGTGTGTGTGTGTGTGTGTGTGTGTGTGTGTGTGTGTATGTGTGTGTGTGTTGTGTATAGAGGAGTCAAATTACCACTTTCCGCGGTCACTGAGGAGAAACAATCAGGTTTCGAAATATCGGTATCTGACCAGGAGTTATATGTTAGTGAGTTTCCTCCCTATTGGAGATTGTGTCCCCCTTGGAGATTATAAGCTTGCTGAAGGCTCATTTTGAGAAGCATTTATTTTTTTTCCCCATCCACCCACTCAAGCACATATTGTTAGTTAGGCAGAATGATCTACCACTGCAGATATGAATGCTTATCCCCCCTATTTCTTCACTCTAAGACATAAGAGCAAGCTTTGTTTATAATTGAATATTTCTTGCAGTCATTGCAACACCAAGCTGCTCTGTAAGTTGCTGGAATGGTGCGGTACTTATCCTTGGAATTTATTAGTTTATTGTATATATATATATATATATATATATATATATATATATATATATATACTAGCAGGGGCACCCGGCGTTGCCCGGGATATGAACATTCTTTGCGATACTCACGTGACGGCAAACATGTATTAATTGTTTTGATTTACAATCAATCACCCCCCCCCCAACATCTTCCCACCCCCTCCCCCCACACAAATACACATCTCTCTCTCTCTCTCTCTCTCTCTCTCTCTCTCTCTCTCTCTCTCTCTCTCTCTCTCTTATACATTCTATTGTTTTCCGCCTGCCTCTGGCCCCTTTCGTCTGGATCTTCCCTAGCACGTCGAGATGCTTTTCTCGCTCGATTTTCCGCCTGCACTCACTGTTCCCATTCCCATTCTTCTTCTTGCCCTTAATTTTGTAGGAACAGACTTTGTGCAGAAGTAGTTTATTTCAACGGGTCTGTGTCCAATGAAAAAATAGTGTGTCAGGCTTTGCACTGTACAATCATTTTTCTGGCCCCTCTCATTCCTCCCTTTTCATCCCCCTACCCTGTCCCATCCATGTTGCAAAATTACTTACCGTTACTGGACATACGCATACCGAATTTTATCAATAGCGGTGTAAATTTAGAAAATAACGGTTTTTAACGGTCAATGTTAAGTTTTGGTTCGTAAAATTTGCATAACATTGTTTAGCGCTTAAAACTGTACGTGCATACGGAATGTTATCAAGAACGGTGAAAATTTCGAAATTCAGAAAATAACGGTTTTTAACGGTCAATGTTAAGTTTCGGATCTTGAAAATTGTATATCATTGTTTAGCGTTCAAAACTGCACATGTATATCGAATTTCTTGAAGAATACTCTAAATGTATAAAATAACGTTTTTTAACGGTCAATTTTAAATTTCGGTTCGTAAAAGTTGTATATCATTTTTCGCCATTTAAAACTGCACATGTATACCGAATTTCATCAAGAACAACCTAAATTTTGAAAATATCGATTTTTAACGGTCAAATTTAATGGTCATAATGACTATCTAATGACCCTATGTTACCCGCTGGATGTTCTTGTAGGCTTATGTCAAGTTTGGTGGCGATCCGATGACTCTCGTGGCCGGCAACCTCAGAAGATCGGGTTTTAAACAGTTTTTATAGGGTTTGGTGTTTTTAACGGTTTTTTAACTGTTATAAATAACGTTTCTTAACTGCCAAATAACGGTTCTAATTTTCGAGAAGTAGCCCTGTACCTGTGCAATGTCACAACGGCCATTTGATGAAAAGCAGAGGAAAAAGATGTCTTTGAAACCGTTATAACAGTTTTTTAACGGTTTTTAACGGTTTTATTTTTTTTAGAGATTAGCCCAAAACCATCCTCGGGTCACAACAGACGTACCTGCTAAATTTCAAGAAGATCGGGTTTTAAACAGTTTCTTTTATAGGGTTTGGTGTTTTTAACGGTTTTTAACTGTTATAAATAACGTTTTTTAACTGCCAAATAACGGTTCTAATTTTAGAGAAGTAGTCCTGTACCTGTGCAATGTCACAACGGCTATTTGTAGAAAAGCAGAGGAAAAAGGATGTCTTTGGAACCGTTATAACAGTTTTTTAACGGTTTTCTAACGGTCAATGTTAAGTTTTGGTTCGTAAAATTTGCATAACATTGTTTAGCGCTTAAAACTGTACGTGCATACGGAATGTTATCAAGAAGGGTGAAAATTCAGAAATTCAGAAAATAACGGTTTTTAACGGTCAATGTTAAGTTTCGGATCTTGAAAATTGTATATCATTGTTTAGCGTTCAAAACTGCACATGTATATCGAATTTCTTGAAGAATACTCTAAATGTATAAAATAACGTTTTTTAACAGTCAATTTTAAATTTCGGTTCGTAAAAGTTGTATATCATTTTTCGCCATTTAAAACTGCACATGTATAACGAATTCCATCAAGAACAGCCTAAATTTTGAAAATAACGGTTTTTAACGGTCAAATTTAATGGTCATAATGACTATCTAATGACCCTGTGTTACCCGCTGGATGTTCCTGTAGGCTTATGTCAAGTTTGGTGGCGATCCGATGACTCTCGTGGCCGCCAACCTCAGAAGATCGGGTTTTAAAACAGTTTTTATAGGGTTTGGTGTTTTTAACGGTTTTTAACTGTTATAAATAACGTTTCTTAACTGCCAAATAACGGTTCTAATTTTAGAGAAGTAGTCCCGCACCTGTGCAATGTCACAACGGCCATTTGATGAAAAGCAGAGGAAAAAGATGTCTTTGAAACCTTATAACAGTTTTTTAACGGTTTTTAACGGGTTCTTTTTTTTTTTTTTAGAGATTAGCCCAAAACCATCCTCGGGTCACAACAGACGTACCTGCTAAATTTCAAGAAGATCGGGTTTTAAACAGTTTCATTTATAGGGTTTGGTGTTTTTAACGGTTTTTAACTGTTATAAATAATGTTTTTTAACTGCCAAATAACGGTTCTAATTTTCGAGAAGTAGTCCTGTACCTGTGCAATGTCACAACGGCTATTTGAAGAAAAGCAGAGGAAAAAGATGACTTTGAAAACGTTATAACAGCTTTTTAACGGTTTTTAACGGTTTTATTTTTTTTTTAGAGATTAGCCCAAAACCATCCTCGGATCACAACGGACGTACCTGCCAAATTTCATTACAATCGGTTGAGCCGTTTTTGAGTCTATAGCGTACACAGACACACACACACACACACACACACACACACACACACACACACACACACAGAATTTGCCATTTATATATTAGATGTGTGTGTGTGTGTGTGTGTGTGTGTGTGTGTGTGTGTGTGTGTGTGTGTGTGTGTGTGTGTGTGTGTGTGTGTGCGTGCGTGCGTGTGAGTAGTGTGTGTGTGTGTGTGTGTGTGTGTGTGTGTGTGTGTGTGTGTGTGTGTGTGTGTGTGCTTGCGTGCGTGTGAGTGTGTGTGTGTGTGTGTGTGTGTGTGTGTGTGTGTGTGTGTGTGTGTGTGTGTGTGTTGTGTGTAGTCATGAGGACACTGGTGCTCACCGCCAGGGCCAACCATCATACGCGCCACGTTTTCAAACGTGATTGTGTCCGGCGGCGCCATTTGTAGAATATGAAAATACCCAGACACCACCACGTCCTTGACATTGCGGTAGACGTGAATGACCTTGACTTTTTTCTCCAGGATCTGACGGGGAAGTAACTCAAACGGGAGATGGGAGTTGAGGACCCTTGGAGATGGTAGGGATTCCATTTTCTCAATCTTGATGGCTTCCATCATGGCGAACTCTTTGGTTCGTTTCTCGTACTCCGCTTTGCCTGAGAGCAGCATGGAGGTCACCTCCCATATCCAGTGAGTGCCTGAAGACATCAAAAGAAAAAAAAATGGTGAAGTGAAGCAATGTCGATGTATGACGCAGACATTTGTGACTAAAATGTCAAGAGAAAAAAAAAATCACATCAGAGAGAGAGAGAGAGAGAGAGAGAGAGAGAGGAGAGTTGTTGCTAGTATAATGTCCTCTACATATGTAAACAGTAGTGAAACTGGGATGATTTATCATCATCATCATCATCATCATCATCATCATCATCATCATCATAATCGTCGTCGTCGTCATCATCATCATCATCATCATCACCATCATCATCATCATCATCACCATCATTATTACCATCATCATCATCAAGATAGTATTTATAATCATTATCATCATCATCTCATCGTTATCATCGCCATCATGATCATATCATCATCATCATCATCATCATCATCATCATCATCATCATCATTACCATAATCATCATCATCATCACTATTCTTCTTCTTCTTCTTCTTCTTCTCTTGAAAATTCGTAATCAGCTGGTGTTAGAATGGATCGATGATCCACCAGCCCTCTTTCCTTCTCATCAAGGCTGTAAACTAATTGACTTTGCTCATGATAAGAATGGTGCTGTCACGTTGTGGTACAAGCTTCTAAATCAGTCCACTAACTGCCACTTGTGTCATGATAAGAATGGTGCTGTCACGTTGTGGTACAAGCTTTTAAATCAGTCCACTAACTGCAACTTGTGTCATCGTTATTCTAAACTCCTACACACTATGGCAAACATTTGAAAACTTTTTCTTAAACGACAAAGATATGACGTTCTTTTTTTTATTTTTTTATCTCAGCACCGATTCAGTGAAATGACAAAATAAGCTTATGACGTAGTGGTAGGATTTATCAGACTTATTCATCCATACCAGTGCCTTTTTAAAACCTCTCGAAATATAGACTTTTGTCGTTGAAATCCAAAAATGCTTAAGCTTTCATTTTCAACAGGTCTGGTCTGGATGTGGGGGAAGGGGTGGGGAGGAGAGGGGGGGGGGGGTAGGGGGGTACTGCTGTGTCGTACTTCGTTGTATGACTTTGGAAGTCGAAAACCTTTCCTTCCATAAAATACCCTAGAAAGAGAGAACAGACGAATAGACGGACGCACTGACATGGAAAACGTGTCGTTTGCTACAGAAGTCTCAACCGTTCTTAAAGCAAAATCCTCAGCCAGTCGGGGTGGACTCTGTACTCACTGAAAGTGTGTTTTGCTTTTTCTCTTTAGTCAGCGTGTTAAGCAGTCGTGTTGATGTCTGAAGAAAACACTGTTGTCAAAACTGGACTTTTTTGTGCATCGTGTGTTCGAAAAAATGCTTTGCACAGTGTGTTTATCAGTATTTTGCCTTCTCAGCAACATCACCGCAGTCTGTGTTACTCTTCTCATTGTAACCGTTGGGGGCCTGGTATAGCTCGATTGGTAGAACGCCGGACTCGTAATCTTGGTGATCCTGGGGTTGCGGGTTCTTATCTCCACCCGGCCGTTTCGGTACAGGGGGATTTCTCTCTCTGAGTTAAGATTGGTTCTAACTCCATTCCCCAAATGGTCCTTTAAATGAGACTATAAACCGAGGTTCCGTGTGTGAACGCACGCATAACATCTTTCATACAGGTGAAATCTCATCACCAACTTTCGGAAGAGAAGGCCAGTTTGGCCGTTGGTATGAATGACACGTTACACATAGCATGCACCCTGCGTGAAAAATCGAAAGAATGAAAGAGTTGTTTTATTGAATGAACGATATTGACTGGATGACACGGGAAACGACTGAATGAAGTGCCAGCAAGCAGCTATTCAATCGACTGTACCCAGGTAGGCAGCCTGTTGTGTGAACGAGAACGCGGATTGTGATGCGCTTAGAGCTTGGTCTCTGGCCGGGGATAGGCGCTACATTAGTACTCTCTTTAAAAACAAAAGAAAACAAAAACCAAAAAACAAAACTTACAACTGCTAACATTCACAAAGAAGAATGACAAAGGTTTGGAAGCACAACATACATCATACTTCACCAGCTGGAGAGAAGCCTGAATACTAACAAACACACACTAACACAGTGCAAAGCAATGTTGTTGTTGTTTTGGCATTCTTAATGCCCATCTCCCAACAAGACAGTCAAGTCATTCCAAACCGTAAACTTCATGACAGGAAGTAAGCTTCCAAACCAACTGTGGACAAAATAGCTCTGTCTGCAAGTTGACATCAACCCCAGGCACAGTTGACATCAACCCCAGGCACAGTTGACATCAACCCCAGGCACAGTTGACATCAACCCCGGGCACAGTTGACATCAACCCCAGGCACAGCTGGCTCGCCCTCTCCCTGGTCTGTGTCCTTCATTCCTCTCTCTTCTATTTACCAGTATCAATAAATGCGTCAAGGCATGTGATTCATCGGCTACAGAAATACATTTTCCCCAATGCATCTTTGTTTACTGAACGTTACCACAGAAATCTTTCTACAGATAAGGATGGGGGTGGGGAATAACGCTGGTTCACAATTCACGTGGATCGAATGCGTCAATAATCAAAGAATGTAAACTAACATATTCCTTCTCATGGAAAATACTTAGCCAAGTCGACAGCAAAATAAATATGACTGTCACACACACACACACACACACACACACACACACACACACACACACACACACAAACACAAACACACACAACACACACACACACACACACACACACACACACACACACACACACACTCCACTTGCCACGACAACAACAAAATTCACAACGCACAAAGAGGAAAGGTTTCAGGGAACAGAACAGTTGAGGCAGACATGGGATGGCATGGAAGTATACAGTCATAAGTTTTAGGCCTCCTTAAGATTTTAGGCCATGATCCTTACGCCAGGAAGCCATTCGCTTTCATAGAATGGAAATGTCTGTTGCCACAAATCATATAATTTGAGGAAGATAAGGAGCCCACTTGTTGGTAAAGCGAGATAAATCACCCTGCATACATGATGCATAATTCTCAGAAAGAAAAAAAAATGACAATGAATATTTTCCAGCTTTACTGTCTTTTAAAATAATTACCAACGTTTTGGCGCCCACAATCGTTGAACGATTCGTCAGCTGAATATTTCACTCATTTAGGACAGACCTGATCACTTGAGTTACACCATTTAATAACAGAACATTTGCTCTGTGAATCGCGGGATATCTTTCTTTGAAGTCCACGCAACTAAAGAAAATTCTGTCTGTGTTTGAGAACTGTTTGATGTAGAAAATCTTAGCATCCATCCGTTCGTGAACATGCACAGTACAGCATCTTTCCCAGACAATGTTCGCGTTGTTATGAATACATTCAGCTATGAACTCACTGCCATT
>CM065736.1:4268070-4270570 GCA_033310375.1 Conus canariensis | reverse complement strand
TCATAATCTTTCAAAAGCATGATGGACGAGAACTAGCTATGATAATTAAAAAAAAAACTTGACAAACAGTCCAGGATAGACTTGGAAAAATGGTGTAGCAGCACACGTGAGCTAATGGGTGTAAGGCTAGAAAGACCGGATGGTAATCAGAAAAGCCTTGTACTCATCAATGCATACATACATCCAGGTAACCACACATAACAAAACGGATTGGACCTTTCTGGAGGCAACAGAACATGAATTTGGAGACTCTGTTATACTATGTGAGATCGTAATGCACGCTCAAAATTGTGGGATCAACATGGTACCAATCCTTAAGGAATTGCACTGGAAGCGATGTTGGATGAAGCACTTCTTAGTGCACTGACATCATCATCCCCAACACATACAGGGAGGCAGGGTGACACTGACAGTGTCATTGACTTTGCACTCATCGGACCAAAATTCACAGCAGGCATGAGCGCGGAAGCACTTCTTCATCATGGAAGTGACCATTTCCCTGTTGTGTTCAGTTGACACAATCTATCACAAGTGACACAAACGAAACAAAAGGACCCTTTTCAGTATAACAAACATGAAGGGTATATGGGAACGTTAAGGAGTAGAAGATGCAAAAGAAACTATACGACAACCAAACAAACCGTTCAACCCTTTGGTGGAATATAGACACAGAAACAGCCTGGAAAGAGAAACGCAAGGCTGTAAGAAGTTGGCAGAGAGAAAGAAGAAAACCTTGCCCTGATCTAGCTATTAAAACAGACATGAATCAGAAGACTGAACAATTCAAAAGAGTAGCTGAAGAAGCAAAAGAAACCAAGTGGCAACAGTTCTGTCTGTTACTTAATTATGACGCAACACTGACTCAGTTCTGACACTTTTATAGTCGCGTGGAAGGAAAACACAAAACAAACGCAGCCCCAGATATCTTAGACGCTGATGGGATCACAAAACTCAAGACAACTTTGGAGAAAGGGTCGGCTCTACTTAAACGTTTCATAGTACATAGTGATCAAAGAAATTTGGAGGAAAAGAAGAAATATTTGATCACTTTAAACCAACACCTAGCTCAGACTGGCAGTAATGATGAAATTACAGCACATGAACTGGATGGTGCAATAACTAGATGCACTAAGGATAGTGCTCCAGATCCAGACAAAGTATGGTATGCAGATACGAGCGTATCAAACAGATCTCAGAAGAGGAGAGAGTCCTACTCTTCAGTCTCTACCAGGAGAGTTTCGATAAAGGCTATGTCCCAGAAGACTGAACACGCAGCTACCTGAACGCTTTACCAAAGCCAGGAAAAGATCATCATCAGCTAAATGGCTACCGCATACTCACTAATAATAATAATAATGAATACTTATATAGCGCCTATTCTCGGCTAGAGACCAAGCTCTAAGCGCTTTACAATCAACACTCGCTTACAACGGGCTGCCTACCTGGGTAGTGCCGACCGAAGAGCTGCCAGCTGGCGCTTCATTCAGTCGTTTCCCGTGTCATCAAGTCAATATCGTTCAATATCGTTCGCTCAGTTTCTTTACTTCCTTCATTCTTTCCATTTCTTACGCAGGGTGCATGCTATGTGTAACGTGTCATCCATACCAACGGCCAGACTGGCCTACTCTTCCGAAAGTTGGTGATGGGGTTTTACGTGTGTGCAAGATGTTATGCGTGCGTTCACACACAGAACCTCGGTTTATAGTCTCATTCGAAGGACTGTATGGGGAATGGAGTCAGAACTAATGTTAACTCCGAGGGAAAAATCCCCCTGTACCGAAACGCCCAGGCGGAGATTCGAACCCGCAACCCCAGGATCACCAAGATTACGAGTCAGGCGCTCTACCAACTGAGCTATTCCGGCTCCCTATGCAAAATATAGCAGGAAAGCTCATGGAACGAATCACAGCAAGAAAACTCGCAAGAGATCTTGAAAGTCGACAAATCCTCCCATCAAATCAAGTAGTCTACAGAACAGGTAAAAGTGCATGGGAAAATGCGGCCGCTTTTGCCTATGAAGTATACGAAGGATTCTAAAGAAAGGAAGAAACACTAGCTGTTGCAATAGATGTGGAAGATGCATACACCAAAGTCCAGTTCTCGCTTCTCATGAAACTACTCCTTGACTATGGAGTCAGCAAGACACTTACACGATGGATAGCAGCGGCACTTTAGGAGCGAACCGTCATCCTACGTTTGGAGATTGGACGTCTGAGCCTCATAAACTTTCTATGGGATTACCTCAAGGTTCCCCTCTCTCCCCCGTGTTCTGCAATGTTTACACTAAAGGCCTTGCAGACCTCAACAGAAACGGAATCGCTCGACGGTCTGATCTACAAAACATCAAAGAATGCTGAAGAAAGAACGAAAGCAGTTCAGCAACAGTTGAACAACATTGCTCAGTGGTGTTCCTGAACCATAGAAAACCCCAGTCATTAGTCTGCGCTCTCAACAACAAGACATCAGGGCAAGTACCCTCACCAGTTTCCTTCATTAACCC
>CM065736.1:4258070-4263070 GCA_033310375.1 Conus canariensis | reverse complement strand
GGGGATCTGCCCGCCCTGCCAGGACTGTCACAATCACATCCACACTTCTCCCCATGGAATCTGCAGGGGATCTGCCGCCCTGCCAGGACTGTCACAATCACATCCACACTTCTCCCCATGGAATCTGCAGGGGATCTGCCTGCCCTGCCAGGACTGTCACAATCACATCCACACTTCTCCCCATGGAATCTGCAGGGGATCTGCCCGCCCTGCCAGGACTGTCACAATCACATCCACACTTCTCCCCATGGAATCTGCAGGGGATCTGCCCGCCCTGCCAGGACTGTCACAATCACATCCACACTTCTCCCCATGGAATCTGCAGGGGATCTGCCCGCCCTGCCAGGACTGTCACAATCACATCCACACTTCTCCCCATGGAATCTGCAGGGGATCTGCCCGCCCTGCCAGGACTGTCACAATCACATCCACACTTCTCCCCATGGAATCTGCAGGGATCTGCCTGCCCTGCCAGGACTGTCACAATCACATCCACACTTCTCCCCATGGAATCTGCAGGGGATCTGCCCGCCCTGCCAGGACTGTCACAATCACATCCACACTTCTCCCCATGGAATCTGCAGGGGATCTGCCTGCCCTGCCAGGACTGTCACAATCAAAGACAAAAGAAAAAGGGGACAGATGGAAGGGGGGGGGGGGGGGAGAGACATTTGCACCACTTGAAGATTCTTTATCAGGTTGTTCATGTAGCGCATGTACCAGCCGTCCTGCTTTTAGTCTTTGACCTTGCCCGCGTACACACACACACACACACACACACACACACACACACACACACACACACACACACACACACACATGACTGACTGAAACCATTTACTGTCAGATTACATAGTGTTGTACTCACACACACACACACACACACACACACACACACACACACACACACACACACACACACCCCACACACGGGCCCGTGCCCATACACCCATACACACACACACACACACACACACACACACACACACACACACACACACACACACACACACACACACGTGTACACTCACCACACAGGTGAGGTTCAGAACATTGAAAATAGTAGGCAGTTGTGCCAGTGAACCTACCTCTAAACAACACGTGAAGTTCAGAATAGTGATAGTAGGAAAGCTTTGTGTCACCTAAACTTACCTCTGAATGATATGATATAGTTCAGAATAGTGTTAGTAGGAAAGTGTGATGCCACCTGAACTTACTTTAAAGAACACGATGATGTTGTACTCCGTGGTGAAAGTAGGAAAGTTTTGTACCCCCTCAATGCACATACATACAACACGTGTAGTACGGAGCAGAGAAAGTAGAAAAGTGTTGTGCCAGCTGAACTCGTCTCCAAACAGCACAGATGTAATACAGAGGAGTGAATGTAGGAAAGTATAGGGCAGAGCCCCCTGAACTCATCTATCATTCTGATCATACTCTCTTCTGAACAACACGTTCAGGGAATACTTCAAAAGCAGAAACCATAGCTCTAATAGAATGGTTAAAACAGCCATAAAGATTCATTGGGTGCGAAAGTGGCGTGTGTGTGTGTGTGTGTGTGTGTGGTGTGTGTGTGTGCGCTGCCGGGGCGCGCGGTGTGTGCGTGTGTGTGGGGTGGTGTGGTGTGTGTGTGGTGTGTGTGTGTGTGGTGTGTGCGGTCGGCGCGCGCGCGCATAACACGCTTGCACAGTCGAGCTGATTCACTGAACATCTCAAAAGAAATGTAAGTTGAAGCATAAGTTTGTAAGCCTTGAGACTATCATTGCTATGCTTCATTGCCATACTTTATCAGTATAAGTTCATGCCAATGACTTGGTTAAATCTGTCAAGATGATGAATGGGTGTTCGTCTTTTAACAGAATAAGCTTTATGCCACTATTTGGTAAACCTGTTAACATAATCAATGAATATCATATTTCAACAGAATAATTATTGCCAATACTTCGTACCATCTGTTAAGATGGTTACTGAATGCCATATTCTAACAGGATAACTTTATACCTATACTTGAATAAAATCTGTTAAGGTGATTCATGAATATTGTTGACTGTCTGAATGCTTAATAGGTGATTCAAATCAACATGTGCACTCAGACTAAGCACATACCAGTACCTCATCACTTCACCTGAGTATTTGACAACATTGAAGAGTTGTTTCCCTTCAATTGTTTAGCCGTTTCGCACTGTCTCGCTTCACTTATTTCAAAATCCACTCCAAACCTGAGTGAAGAACTAAAGTGAAGTCTGGAGACGGAGTCAGATACCTTTATGTTAGTCTCACCTTGGCTGAAAGTCAGACGGTCAGTGTGAGGACTCTGCAAGCCGGCCGCCCAGCAACTTATCCACAAACCAGGCTGGTTTTTGTTTTTTCTTTCTTTCTTTCTTTTTTCGCGTACGCAGGCTGATAATCCTGTGGACACTCCCTGTACAGACAGGCAAGGATTAATCCCATCTACCCAACAAAGGGAGTGGAGTTTTGTGTGTATGACTGTTATTTATACCGTCATTAAGGCAGCCATACTCCAATTTCGGGGAAGGTGCATTCTAGGCCTATGTGTAACGTGTCACCCATACCAACGGCCAACCTGGCCTTCTCTTCCGAAAGTTGGTGATGGGATTTTACGTGTGTGCAAGACGTTATGCATGCGTTCACACACGGAACCTCGGTTTATAGTCTCATTCGAAGGACTGTACGGGAAATGGAGTCAGAACCAATGTTAACTCCGAGGGAAAAATCCCCCTGTGCCGAAACGGCCCGGCGGAGATTCGAACACGCAACCCCAAGATTACGAGTCCGGACGCTCTACCACTGAGCTATTCCGGCCTCCACCAGGTTTGCATCATCTCCACAGATCCTGGGATCATGTTGTTACTGATCCAGCACAGGTTTAAGAGCCCTACCTACACTGCACACCAAAGAGAGGACGACTAAGAACAAGAGACAACGCGCTAGTGCCATTCCCAGCAACTCCACTAACCCAATTCAAAATGAAAACGAAATCGAAAAACGCTTGAAAAAGTTTCAGTTTCAGTTTCAGTTTCATCAAGGAGACGTCACTGCGTGCGGACTAGTCCATACACGCTACACCACATCCGCTAAGTTTTGAGACCACACTACGCATGATTTGAAACTGATGGATAAATGAATTAACAACTAAGATGATGAGATATTGAAGAAGAGGGTCTCGTGGCTACGACTCAGCGGATGTCTGACCTACGCATTAGCCCAATGCGCTGGTCAGACCTTGAGTGCCTACTTACCATGTTTTGTTTTGTTTTTCTTGAAAAGGCACTGCAGTGTAAAAGGAGAAAGAAGGAGCGAAAACTGCACTGAACACTAAGGTAGAAGAGCAGCCAACTATGTGTAAAAGGAGAGACAGAAGGAGCGAAAACTGCACTGAACACCAAGGTAGAAGACAGTGAACTATGTTTTAAATGTCCAAAACACAGCTTTGTGAGCGCGTGCACTTCTGTCTTTCTCTTCTGACCTGTCTATCCCCCCCCCCCTTCCCCCTACAACCACCGCCCCCCCCTTCCCCCTACACCACCACCCCCCCCCACCCCCACCCCCCCGGCCCCCCTCAATCCCCTAACCTGTAGTCTTACATGAATCGTGTAGGCCATACGTAGGAAAATAACGTTGCATTACAAATACATATGCGAACTAAGCACACACACACACACACACACACACACACACACACACACACACACACCACCACACACGCACGCACCACACGCACGCACGCACGCACTCACACACACACACACCACACACACACACACACACACACACACACACACCACACACACAACACACACACAACACAACACACACACACACACACACACACACACACACACACACTGGAGGGTGGACCCGTCACCAGCAAAGGGAGAGAGACAACTCACCTGACTACAAAACCTACCGAAAAAAAAGAATTACCTCCCTTCATGATGAATTCAGGGAGTAGCCGAGCTGATCAACGCCAAACTTATTCAACTCAAGTTCTATAACTTGTACATGTTTTAATCTCGTATATATCAGTTATGATGGTGTGTGAAATTGCTCTTCACTGGCGTCAGTCTATTTGTTGTTCAAACATCATTTCATGTTTGAACTGATTTCTAATTCTTTTCCGCCTAGCGGCTATTCTCCCCACCACATGGACTAACAACAGATGAGTCATTTTCGTTCTTTGTTTGTACTGTCTTAAATGTTAAATGTGATTTATTTTTTCGCCTGAAGAAGACCCAAGTGGTTGAAATGCATCGTCTCTTGTCATGTGCTTTGTTTGTCAATGTCACTGGCGGTAACTAACACCCTCTCTTTCTAAATTTTGATTTCTAATTCTGTTACTCGAAGCACGAGCACTCTGAAGTGCATAAGCTTAAGGTGAATTATTCCTGAACCGCTCTTGAGTACGTTTAACAGTCTCGGGGGAAAACATGAAAGAAAAATGCTTTCGATGACTAGTACCGGAACGTTAGTTGCAAAATGAGGCGGAAATCTAAACTAATCTTGAAAAGTCTTAGAAATAACTCCGTCAAACAACATGGCCTATAATCACCGCCCATCTTGCGCCGAAAATTTGACAAGACACGTGATTGCTCGTTCTTCACTTTCGTTGTCCTGATTGCTGTTAGTTTTGCTGGAAAAAAGGCCTAAGAGGTCGAAACGCGTTGTATTTTATCTTGATCTTGTGATTGGTTTGTCTATGTTGTTTGGCGGAGTTATTTCAAACAGTCTTTTTTTTTTTTTTTTTTTTTTGAATTAGTACCTGAAAGTTGCTTCTTCCATTACTAGTATGAGAGAGGGTGGAGGTGAATTTTGATGCATAAAAAGTACTCTATAGTTCTTATAGAGAACACACACTGAGTCCTTCCCCAAAAGAACCATACCTGCTACCCCCCTCTCCTCCCCACCCCCCTCCCCACGCCCTCCCCCCCTCATCACGGCTGGTTACATTGAGGTGTATGGCCCTGCTGTATGGACGGCAA
>CM065736.1:4225570-4248070 GCA_033310375.1 Conus canariensis | reverse complement strand
TTCGCAGAACTTTGCTGGGTGTGATGTTTTTGAAGCACAATGCGATAGTCATTCTGTCAACATTTTCAAGATAAGACTGTGAATAATTATGGGAAGTTATTATGAAACATGTGTACTGCTTTGAACTTGTCAATTTTAAATGGCGTATGTAAAGGCGACCAGAATGGTTGCTATACGTACGTTTCTGAATCTCGTTGCAGTGTAAACGATTATTTTATTTTGTCAAATGAACTTTTTGCTCATTGGTGTGATAGATGTGATCTGAATGCTTTGAAACGTAAAGATTCTGACCATTTTCCGCTGTCTTTTCAAATGTCTGCCCCATTGGGAAACTTGGTAGAAATTGGGGAAGAAAGGCAAGTTTGTACCTTAGAAAAAATGATGAATGTTCCTCGTTCTTTAGTGATACATTAGGTAATGAAAATTCGAGTAGAAAACTTGATATTGCCATAAGTTTAATTGATTCTGATATTAACAATGCTCTAAATATGTTTAACGAATGTTTAATTGAAAGCGCTGAATGTATGAAAAATCGTGTGCACGTTGTGAAAGAAGGAGCGTCAAAAGACTGGTATGACCAAGAATATCTTGTTGAGAAAAGAAAGACCAGGAGGCTGTTGAGAATTAGTCGCCGTTCGTTGGAAGACACAGACAGGACTGCATATGTGATAGCTAGGCGTGAATATAAGCATTTATTAAAGAGAAAAGAGAAAGAGTTCAAACTACGTAATGGATCGGCACCTGGTTGCGACGGAATCACTGTAGAATTCTTAAAGTTATTCTGGGGTAAACTAGGTAAATTGGTCACAAGTTCTTTTATTGAATCTTTTTCATAAAGGTGAATTATCGTACACTGAAAGGCAAGGAATCATCACTTTAGTACACAAAGGAAAAGACGTAGAAAGAGATCAGTTAACAAACTGGAGACCAATTACCTTGACTAATACGGATTACAAAAACCTTGCAAAAGTTCTAGCGGAAAGATTTAGCAACGTTATTCATAAGTTAGTTAATAACGATCAGGTTGGCTATCTGAAAGGCAGAAATATTGCAACAATTATAAGGTCCATAGATGATGTAATAAACTACTTAAACACACGTAATGAGGATGGATATCTACTAGCAGTAGACTACTGTAAAGCCTTCGATTCAACATCTAGAACATTTTTGTTACATGCATTTGATTTTGTTGGTTTTGGTGCGGACTTAAAAAGTGGGTATATGTTCTCAACAACGGTAGTGCAAGCAGTAATAATCACGGAGGCTGGATTTCCGAACCTTACGATATTTCCTGTGGTATTAGACAGGGTTGCCCTTTTTCACCTCTCGCGTTTGTGCTGGCTGTAGAGCTGCTTGCGATCAAAATTACAAACAGTTCCATAGAGGGCATTAAAGTTCCAATTCCTCATTGCACAAGCCCAGTTCATATCAAAATAAAACAAATGGCTGACAACACAACACTTTTTCTATAAACAGGACAGACATGCTTACAGCTTTAGAAATACTAACTGAGTTCGAAAGAATTTCTGGTCTTAGATTAAATACACAAAGAAACTAAGGTTTTGAGAATGGATAATAAGAATGAAGATGAAAATATTCCATTTACTTTGGTCAGTAAAATGAAAGTTTTGGGCATTTATTTTGAAACAAACAAAATGGCACGAGACATTGAAGACAACTGGTCTCATAGATTAGATGTAATGAATTCCGTCATCAAGGAGTAAACGTGACCTGAGTATTCCAGGTAAAGTTGTGGTTATAAAGACCTTTTTGATCAGCCAATTTATATATGTAATACAATGTATTGGTCTTCCCCGGTTGTGGTTATAAAGGCATTTTTGATCAGCCAATTTAAATATGTAATACAATCTATTGATCTTCCCCGTAGTGTACTAAATAAAATAAGTACAATAATACAATAATACAATACTGTATAAATTCCTCTGGCAGAAAAAAACAACAACAAAGTAATAGGAGAGCATTTGAAAAAGTGAAACGAAAAGTAATGGAAGGTGAGTATGGAGAGGGGGGGGGGGGGGGTGTCTTAAAATGTTAAACGTGCTCGAGCTACAAAAACACTTTTATTTACAATGGGCAGGAAAACTGTTTGACGCGACTGAAAAACACAATATGAGTTTTATTCCAAAATGGCATTTGGAAAAGCTGGCAAAAGGTGATAGAATCTTCCATATCAACTGTAAAAGAAAAGATATTAAAGGACTTGAAAGAATTGACAATGAATTTTGGAAAGAGGTCCTAACCGCTTATTTAGGAACAAATTTGTCATTACGATGGAAGATATTAATTGCAACAATTTTCAAAGTCATATGATCTTAAATAATTCACTACTCACCTACAAGCACAAAACGTTGTTCTTTCCGACTTGGCAAAAGAAAGGAATTGAAACTATTTAACAGATTATTCATTTTCGAGAAAACCGTTCACTTACTGTGGAGGAATTACAAGACACGATAGGGCAAAACAGAGCAAATATCGTACTAGATTATAACATTTTAATTAACACTATTGCAAAGACATGGGTTCAGTGGATACAGAACGGCGAAAAAGAAGATGGAAGTCAGAAATGCGAGGCGAGTCAGTTCAATGGGAAAGTAAAGGATATTAGGAAAGAAGTCTGCACCGACAAAAAACCAGCGACTCCATGTGCGTCTCAATTTTGGTTCAGAAAATTTGGTGTCAGGCTAGATACATCTATATGGTCAAGAGCGGAGGGCGTTACAACAGAAACAAGAGTAAGAGTCCTGCACTGAAAAAATCTTGCATAATATTTACCCCACAGGTATTCTTCTAAGTAAAACGCAAGTAAAAGAAAATAATAAGTGTTTGTATTGTCCTAACAAAATTGATTATATTGAGCATTTTTTCTATGATTGTCCACCTCTGCAAATGTTTTGGTTGTTTATCGAGGATTTTATATACGTAAAAACATATATAAGACTAAAGCTATCAGTATTGGACACACTGTTTGGTACAAACTAATTTGGTCTCAGTCTTGCGAATTACAAATTCATTAATTACATGATTCCTTTAGCTAAGGTGTTTATTAATATTAAAAAAAAAAGTCTGTCTTCTCTCTAGAACATATTTTTGAAAAAGAGCTTAACATTAGAAAGCATCACCTCTCCTTTAGGTAGACTAGAAACACACTATCTGATGCAGAACTCCTTTGCATATTTCTACAGAAACAGTTACCGCTACCGTTGGGAAAAGTATGTTAAGAATCCTGTGAGTTCCTTTTCTCTGTCTCTCTCTCCCTTATTCCTCCCTCCGTCTCTCTCTCTCTCTCTCTCTCTCTCTCTCTCTCTCTCTCACACACACACACACCACACACACACACACACACACTCACACACCACACACACACACACACACACACACACACACACACTCACACACACACACCACACACACACACACACACACACACAACACACACACACACACACACACACTTTGTCTGTCGGTCTGTCTGCCTCTCTCTCTCTCTCTCTCTCTCTCTCTCGCGTGCGGGCGCGCGCTCGCGCGCTCTCTTTCTTTCTATCTCCGTTTGTATGAGAGTGTGTGTGCCTGTTTGCCTATCTGTCCATCTGACTCAGTGTCTCTCTTCCTGTCGTTTTCTTTCTGTTTGCATGCCGTGCACTATCTGTCTGTTTCTGTCTGTTTGTCTGTCTGTCTCCCCCCCCCCCTCCCCTCCCCACAACTCCCCACTCTCTCCCTCTCTCTCTCTTTGACACGTATGTAAATACTCGGCAAGTCTCTCTCTCTCTCTCTCTCTCTCTCTCTCTCTCTCTCTCTCTAGCTGGCGCGCGCGCGCGCACACAACACACACACACACACACACACCACACACACACACACACACACACAATACTCATTGTGTATCCTCCTCCCCCCCCCCCCCCCCCCCCCCCCCCCCCCTTTTTTTTTTTTCTCATCAGAGCGAAAGTGACAGCGCACCAAACATCAGAACATGAACAAACCCAGACGCCATGTATCAAACTCAGAAGAAAAAAAACAAACTAAAACAGCAAGTGAATGTCCATCGCTAATGTAACATGCATGGTGTGTGAGGCTTTGAAGAGAAAAAAATGAAAAAGTGCGGGGGGGGGGGGGGGGGGGGGGGGGATGAAGGTCCCACTGGAAAAGAGAAAAACAAAAAATAAAAAAATAAATAAAGGAAAAGAAAAGAAAAGAAGAAGAAAAAAACGAACCAAACAAAAAAAAAAAGTAAAGACAGGGATGGAGGAGGGGGGGGGGGGGAGAGAGAGAGGAGAGAGAGAGAGAGAGAGAGAGAGAGAGAGAGAGAGAGAGAGAGTTCAATAAATCAATAATAGATAAGCTTGTTACATCTATAAAGTCTCAGAAAGTGTTTTGGGATGTTGTCACAGGATATCACCACAAAGAAAACAGCCTAGAAATAACATTACAGTAGATGTGTGGTACAATCCAACAATGATATTCAACTAGATCAAGAGGTGTTTGAAGATGACTCTGATGTTTATATGAATCGCTCCATTAGTGAACAGGAAGTATTACTAGCAATTAAAAAAATTATAAAAAAAATCGCAAGGCAGGCGGTCCGATGGAATCATTGGTGAGCTATTTAAAAATTCTTCTACCCATGTTGTGCGGTTCTGTCTGCATTATTCAACAAATTATTTGATGGTGGTGTGTTCCCAGAGAGTTGGACAGAATCAATAATTGTGTCTATTTTAAAAAAAGGTGATGCTAATAATCCAAAAAATGACAGGGGTATTTCTTTTAGTAACAACAGTAGCAAAATGTTTGGGATGATAATTAATAACAGACTGCAAGAATGGATTGAGGATAAAAATATTACGGGTGATTATCGAGCTGGGTTTAAAAAGGGTTATTCGACTGTTGACCACATGTTCACCTTGTTGGCTTTAGTTCAAAAACAGTTCTCTTTTAATCGAAAAATTATATGTAGCTTTCATTGATTTTGAAAAAGCTATGAATTCCATTATAGAAATCTCCTCTGGCCAATCATGAGCAAAAACGGTATTAAGGGTAAACTTTACAGATGTATTAGAAGTATGTACAATGATGTGAAAGCTAAAGTTCGTTGTGGAGCTAAATTCACAGGTTATATCAATTGTTCAGCGGGGGGTTAAACAGGGCGATGCCTGTAGTCCAGTTTTATTTTCACTGTTCATCAACGAGCTAGCAATTGAGGTGATTAATAACGGGAGACGCGGAGGTTTGTTGACTTCTGATGCGTTTGAATTGTTTATTCTGTTACTGGCTGATGACGTGATTTTGATATCAGAGACAATTATTGGTTTACAGACACAACTGAATAGTTTACACGCTCAGCTGCATCTCTCCAGCTGAAAGTTAATTTATCTAAAAGTAACATTATTGTGTTTCGTAAGGGTGGTTATCTGAGTGCAAGAGACGATGGCTATATCATAATGCTCCATGCCTGTTGTGAATGCCTCTAGATATTTAGGTATACTTTTCTCTACTTGTCTGAATTTTGTTAGTGCCTGCAAGGATCTCGCTAGCAAGGCCAAAAATGTTTTGTTTTGTATTAAGAAAAGTTAATGTTTTCAACAATACGTCCTTCCATGTATTTTGCAAGTTGTTCGATAGTCAAGTGCAGCCAATTGCACAGTACGGATCGGAATTATGGGGATTAGATAACGCTGCAATCCATAGTGAATATGTGCATGTTTTCGCTTTAACAAAATTTCTAGGTGTAAATAGGCGGACGTCTAATGGTCTTGTGTATGGCGAGACGAATAGGTTTCCTATATATATTGTTTCTGCCGTTAAATGCATCCGATACTGGCTTAATTTACTCCATATGGAAGAGTACAGAATATCTTGTAAAGCTTATAATATGCTTTATGATCTTGATTCTAGAGGAAAAAACAACTGGGCTAGTAAAGTTCGTTTGTGTCTTTTTGAATACGGTTTTGGTTTTGTATGGCTGAATCAGGGTGTTGGAAATGTTAAACAGTTTATAAGTTGTTTTCGTCAACGACTAGTTGACTGCCGTTGGCAAAATGGTTAAATCATGTGCATAATAGTAAAAGGTTTGATTTTTACGATCTGAAACCTTATATAATTTTAGAAATGGATAGACACTTTAAATACATAACGGCAAAATTTAGACTTGGAATATCGGATTTAGCAATACATAAATTTAGATACAAAACCGATGTTGATGACAATGATATGCTTTGTCCTCTTTGTAAAGGTCATTTTGTTCTTTGTTGTCCAACCCTTATGAACATTAGAAATGAATTGATTAAGCCGGAATTCTGTAGACAGCCTTCCCTATTCAGATTGACCCTATTGATGTCGTCAGCGTCAACAAAAGATGTTCAAAATGTGTCGTTATTTTTGTATAAGGCATTTAAAATGAGTGAAATGGCTACCTCTTAAACGTTACAAATGGTTTTGTCTTAATTTGATATACTTTATTACATGTCGCATACATTTGTTTCTAATGTACTATAACCATACCCCTTCATAAGGGGGCCTAGGCCTATGTGAATAAACCATCCAAATCCGAATCTCTCTCTTTCTCTCTCTCTCTCTCTGTTTCCGGTTTCCGACGAGTGCGGACGTGTTTTGCAGATCCAGTGGTTTACAACAAAGTTATTGAAAGTTAATGTGGCAAAACAAGGTAAATATGACGGTATATTGACAGTATACTTGCATTTCTAACTTCTTCAAGTCAGTGTGTGATGTGATTGTGCGTGCATTCAACGATTCACGTGGATTGTGTATTGTGTACCAACATGTAGCGTGACGTGAAGCAAGCCGCCATCATGCCCTAGTTTTCCCTTCAGCCAACTGCCGCGCAACTGGGTACAGTTGCAGTCATGGGTCCTAGCACGCGATCCATGACCCAGGACAAAGGAGCGACGCTCGGGGAACATTTTCTCGAGCGTATCATTCACACTATGGACCCCATACAGAAAACATTTGATACACTTTCACACTCAATGCCACAATGGAGATACACATTGTTTCATAGATACGTTGGTGCTTACAAACCAACCGGCATCAACAGCTCATGGACTGACTACGCATCAGACCACAAAATTCACAACATTAGTTTACCCACAAACTGCACTAGACTACCACCAGACCTATTCCAGTCAACACTTGAATTACGACTCGGATCACACCCAAACAAAAAACTTCTCAAGATCCACATTTATTACACAACCAACAAAATCCTAGTTCAGGGCCGGGCCTGCCAAGACTGGGTCAATGAGGAGTTCAGAATACTGCGTGCCATTGTACACACGCTGACCGCGGCGCCAGCATCAACACACGACCGATCAGTCTCTGCAGCACTCCCTGTCGCTACAGTGTGTAGCGAACACCGGCAGAAGCGCTGTGCAGCTCTCACCGCTCAGGCAGACACGCCTACACAGCACCCAGTAGAGCTGAAATGTGAGCCGCCCCCTTCGGAAGTAGCAAGATTGTTCTCCACCGTCTCCACGCCCTGCAATTCTTCCAACGCCTGTGTTGTGTACCCCTTGTCCATCCCACACACCACGACCACCCTTTGTCTACCTTCCCCCATGACCGTTCAGTGATTCGCCCTAGATCACCATCCATCCTTGGGACAGAAAACGACATCAGCTCCATCCCTTTTCCCTTTCATGACATTACACCAGCAGTAGACATTACAAACATTAGAACCCCTTTCACTAGCACGACAAACGGTGTAACCCTAGCAGATAACACTGACAATCATTCTGAAGACAGCACGTCAACACCAGAGACTGACACTAGGGAAGACGACAAGCACCCAGCAACTGACTCAGACAAGTCACTAGAGGCTAATGGCCCATTGAGCAAAACCTGTGTGACAACTGACAACAAAACCGCTATGACAACGTCAAACGACACAAACGATTGTGACAGCTCAGTGAAAGGGACTGACACCAACACTGACAACAGTCCCACAGATAGTAGCTGTAGTCATGACGACTGTGTGCCTAAGGAAGAATTCCTTAGGATCACTCAGTCCCTGCGTGACGAAATCTCTGCCCTCAGATCAACACTACAGGAAACCAGACAGACCTTCAAAATAGAACTCGACGCTCTATCTACACAACTTAGTCACATGTCTTCATCTGACAATGACAAATCATCCTCTCGCAAAACCATAACAACCAATAAAAAATCTAAATGTAAATCACATTCAAACTCCTCCGCCACCCAACAAAAGCAACCTCTCCATCCTCCCCAGACACAAAACACACCCCCTTCTCTCACTGCACACTGCACACAGGATGTACCACCCCCTTCCGCCCTACTAACACAACTCACAGTGACAAAGTACAGGGCAACCCATCCCCACAATGTGAGAAATCCTCTAACTCACATATCCAACCACTTCCC
Organism: Conus canariensis; assembly: GCA_033310375.1. NCBI lineage: Eukaryota > Metazoa > Mollusca > Gastropoda > Neogastropoda > Conidae > Conus > Conus canariensis. Next base: position 4,239,655 of record CM065736.1, on the reverse strand, counting down.
GTTTGTGAGAAAACACCTCTCCCTGAAAATTATCTCCCCAATGTGTCCCTCCCCACCCTCTTCATAAGGTTTCCTTTGATAGACAGACCTCTACAATACTGCTGAGTGACTGCACCCTAAGAGGTATTGATATCCCTAGGGCCAGCACTCAGTTGGAATGTGCCGACAATCTGACGGTCCCCAGCCTGACTCAGTGGCTTGCAAAGCAGACACCCACCCACACGGTGATGCAGGCTACCTTCCATGTGGGGGCTGGTGACTGCAGCGAGCTCTTAGCATCACAGCCAGCTGGTGCAATATCAACGCAGCAGTGGCGAGAGCTCATTGTGCAGTGCCACCGAGTCTTCCCCAAAGCACAACTTCAGGCCTCTGCAATTATCCCGGCGAGAGGGCGGCACCCTCTGAACACCATCATCCGCCCCAGCAACGACCACCTTCAGGAGGCCTGTTCAGCAATGGGGATTAAATTCATCAGCCATTGTGCCACCTTCACCACTCAACGCGGTGCCCCGAGACTGGCGTTGTACTACAACTCAACACAACCCAGCAGGAAGGGAGTGGAACGTGTAACACAAAGCCTCTTCCCCCTAGACGACAGGCCCTCCTACCCACCCCTACACGCCACACGTCTCGTGTTACCAACAGCACACGACGTCCCAGATCCCCTCTCCCTCCCTTCCCCCATTCACCCTCTCTCAGAATTCCCCAACCTTCCCGTTCCCGTTTACGCACTTCTCATTCGTCTCCCCCCTCCCCCCTCCAGGAAGCCCTTTAAGACCATCCAGCTCGCTTGTGCGTACACAGAGTGACCACAAGAATGTTCAGCCAGCCTCTCGCTCTGCTGCCCCAAATAACACCAAAACTATTGACACAGCATCTGTCCGATTGCACCCTCCCCCCTCCAGCAAGCCCCTCCAAGACCCCGCCGGCCAGATGTGTGTACGGGCAGTGACAACAGCACGGGTCCAGTCACCCGTCTCCCAGCCAACCAAAGTGACCGTCCGCTATGTGCGCCGCGCGAGTGTGCTCCCCCCCCCCCCCCCCCCCCCCCCCCCCCCCCATGGTTCAACAGATCTGTCCCTCCCCCGCCCCTGCCTACTCCTCCACCCTTCAGTTACCTTCCTCCGACCCTGTCTCCTTCACATCATCCGTGGTACTGGCCATTCTTCGTACCTCCCAGCACTCCATCTTCCCCCACACTTCTGATTGCAGGTTCCCGTTTGCGTATGTGCGAGCGAGCATAAATGTTTTAATAGTATATACAATTATATGGCCACAGGTTAAGTTTTTACGAATGGTAGCAGTTTTTGGTTGAGTGAGTGGGTGTTTGTAGGGGAGGGGGGTGGAGAGAAGTGTTGTGAGTGTGTGTGTCGCGCGCGCGCGCGTGTGTGTAGTGTGTTGTGTTGTGTGTGTGTTGTGTGTGTGTGGTGTGTGTGTGTGTGTGTGTGTGTGTGTGGTGGTGTGTGTTTTATGAGTGTGCTTTTTCTTCATCCTACACATATTTGTGTGTTGTGTGTGTGTGGTGTGTTGTGTGTGTGTGTGTGTGTGTGTGTGTAACTTTCACCCTGTGCCGCAGTGCTGATTCTATGATAACTGAAGTGGACTTAAACAACGTATACTATAAATAATACTTCGTAAAATTCAAGACTGTGTCCCGTACAGAAAAGAGATGAACAAAGCTCTGCAGGAGCAAACTTCTGCAAAAACTGCTGTTTACTGCGAGAAGGCAATCTTGTGCATTGCCAGCTCGTAGTTACTAGTGCGGCTACGTGACTTGTGTTTTAGTGTGTGTGTGTGTGTGTGTGTGTGGTGTGTGTGTGTGTGTGTGTGTGTGTGTGTGTGTGTTTCCCACTTGTTTTCATTTTGAGTTGTTGGTTTCTTTGCTTTTTTGTCTTAAGTTTCAGTTACCTTTTTCTCTCCTCATATTCTGCCCCCTTAACTTTAATTCTGCTTTAGAAGTGCGTCCTTTGTGAGGGAGTGTACATTTTCATTTCAGAAAGGTGTATCCGTAAGTATTTGGCCGCGGATCCTAAGGGCATATACTGTGAAGATTTTTGTTTGTTTGTTTGTTTGTTTGTTTGTTTGTTTTGTTGTTGTTGTTTGTTTTTGCGGCTTCTCATACGCTTCTGGTTTACTAAAGTTGTTACGGTGTGTAAACCAGCCCCGTTTTCTCTCCCTTTTATGTAATTTATATTGTGTTCCTTGATTATACAAATCTTAACGTCAATTAACGTGCAAAATCGTCATCTCCTTTTATCATCACATCAGTACACAACTAGAAATGAGCAAGAACCAGTCTGCATGGCCATGCAAAGAAGGACTCCGAATCTGTCACCTTAATATCCAACATGCAGTTAACAAGACATCAGATATTTCAACACTGATTTGGAATCATGGTAAACCTTTTCATATCTTAGGACTCTCAGAATCCAGATTAGCTGCACACATTAGCGACAATGATGTAACTATTCCAGGATACAACACAATCCGGAAAGATCCTTCACTTGCGAAAGAGACGGGTCTTCTTATCTATATCAGCGAAACCCTTAGCTTCAAACGACTTCCACACCTAGAAAGCAACGGTGTGGAATGTGTTTGAATAGAAGTTAAGCTGAAAAGAAACCCTTCTATTTTGGTTGGATTCTGCTACAGGAACCCATCCGAAAGAGTAAACTGGGTCGACAAATTAATTACGATGATGGATGCAGTCTCGCTTGAATCCAAGGAAATCATTTTACTTGGAGACTTTAACATAGACCTTCTGAAAGTACAAAACCAATCGACACAAGCATTCAGTCTATTCAATCTGCATCAGCTCATTGAATCTCCAACGAGAGTCACACCAAACTCCAAGACACTTATCGACCATATTTATGTTTCAGATAAAACTAACATAACAGAAATCTGCGTCCCTGTTCTAAACTGTAGTGATCATTATCCAGTTTGTGTCACATGGTCCAAAAAAGGAGTAAAAATTCCCAAAACGGGACACAAAACAATGACCTACCGTTGCTTTACAAGCTTTAACAACCAAGACTTTCAGCATGACTTGCTTAACTCAAATCTCTCTTCAGTTTTCAACATAACTAATCCAGATCTTGCAGTAGAATTTTGGATCAAAACATTTACTGAAATTTATGATAAACACGCCCCTCTAAAAACGATTAGAGTACGACATGATCCTAGACCGGCATGGTACACTAAAGAGTTACAGGAGGCAGGTTACCTTAGAGATATGCTTAAACAACATGGCTATGAAGAGGAATCTAGAAAACTGAGAAATGCAATAAATTCACAGAAGCGCAGAGAAAAAACGAAATACTATCGAGAACTAATATCCTCAAACCAGAACCCAAAATTGGTATGGAGAGCTATTAACGAGCATACAAACAATCAATCTTCTTCAAATCAACTATAATTAAAGACATCTCTGTCGAACAGCTGAACACCCACTTTTGCACTATTGCCAATAAAATTGTCACGACAGATTCATCCAGATCAAACGACCTACAAAAACTGAAACAATATTGCCAAGATAAAAACATCAAGTCTGAACTTGACATTCCACCAATAACAGTTTTCGAAGTTTATCACTACCTAACGCACCTAAAACAGTCAGGTACCTGCGGGGTGGATGGCCTAGACGGCAAAATCCTCAAACTATCGGCTCCAGCAATTACAGACACGTTAACATACGTCTTCAATTTATGCATCGACAAAAATCATTTTCCCGATAGTTTCAAAAAAGCGAAAGTCATACCTATCTACAACGCAGGTGACAGCTCAGACCCTGCAAACTACAGACCAATCTCAATCATTTCCACTATTTCCAAACCTTTGGAAAAACACATAAACAAGCACACAATACACCACCTTAACACATACCACTTGCTTCATCCAAGACAGTCCGGGTTTCGACACAACCATTCATGCCACTCAGCCCTAATCAACCTGGTTGATGACTGGCTAAATAGCATTAACAACAACAGATATTGTGGTGTCCTATTTATTGATTTCAAAAAAGCATTCGATGTGATAGACCATAACCTTCTACTTAGAAAACTAAAATTATATGGCTTATCCACAAAAACACTTACGCTTTTTCACTCATATCTCACAAATAGGCAACAATGTGTAAAAATTAATACAACTTTCTCTTCATTTCAAACACTTTCCTATGGCGTCCCACAAGGCTCTATCCTGGGTCCCTTACTGTTCACAATTTACATCAATGATTTACCTCTCCATATCACATCCACCTGTGAACTCTTTGCTGATGATACAACAATACATACAAATCATTCTGATGTTACTGTTCTTGCACACACTTTACAAGAAAGTGCGAATGACCTCGTCAAATGGACTGAACTAAATCACATGTCGCTTCACCCTCAAAAAACTAAATCCATGCTTATCACAACTAGGCAAAAAAGACAAAATCTCACTCTTAAGTTTCCTCCTGTACATCTTAAAAATGAACCCGTTGAACAGGTTACATGCCTCAAAGTGCTAGGAATAACAATTGATAACAATATGAGTTGGCAAGCTCACATAACCTCACTATGCAAAAAAGTTTCACAGAAAGTTTATCAACTCTCCAAAATCAAACGCTTCCTCGACCTGCATTCACGCAAGCTCTTTTTCCAGTCTCATATTCAATCATACTATAGACTATGGATCTACACTATGGGACTGTGCTAGCGCTAACACTCTCAAACCATTGTTAAGCCTACACAAGCGAGCACTCAAATTAGTCCTCCTAAAAAGCAGTAGTCTTCTGGACTCGGACTATAAAAAGATTCAAGTTCTCCCATTAAGTCTGAATTACAATACAACAAAGGGATCATAATGAGCAAGATTGTGTCTGGGAAGGCACCCTCAACATTAGTTCACAAATTCTCAATAAATTCCTCAAGGACTCTACCCAAACTTCATGTCCCTGTTCCTAGAATTGACTTATTCAAATCCAGTTTAACATATTCAGGTTCCTGTCAATGGAACTCGCTCCCTGAATCAACCAAACAACGCCAATGCATATCAACCTTCAAACACCATTATTTCAACCATCTTATGTGCCAGTACTTACATACTCCGCCATAAATCCACCACCAATCACCACCACCCTCTTTGCCTTATATATATACCTGACTATTTAGAAAGTGTTTTGTACTTGAAATGCACATGTATGTTATTTTGTTTAGTAAGTATGTCTTATATGAGTACATGTATGTGTGTGTGTGTGTGTGTGTGTGTGTGTGTGTGTGTGTGTGTGTGTGTGTGTGTGTGTGTGTGATTTCCTATTACCTCCTGCCCTCTTGTCATTCTGTCGATATGCTTGTATTCTTATGTGACTCTCTCTCTCTCTCTCTCTCTCTCTTCTCTCTCTCTCTCTCTCTCTCTCTCTCTCTCTCTCTCTCTCTCTCTCTCTCACGGTTCTGCTGGAATGACTTGATTTATTATCCATATGACATCCCCTCCTACCCGTAGCGACTGGGCTATCATTATGCATTTCCCACCTCCATTTGTGCTTTATTTCTATCGCCCCCCCCCCCCTCCCTCCCCGGTGCTTCAAAATCGATTGTCTTGTATCTCTTTGGAATTTTTTGATTGTCAGATTGTTCTAAACATGCTCTCTTATCGCACCCACTCTCGCCTCTTTCTCCCCCACCCTCTCTCCTTCTCTCTCTCTCTCTCTCTCTCTCTCTCTCTGGCAGACTTATCCTGCACTCCCTTCGCTCCTGCGTCTCTCTCTCTCTCTCTCTCTCTCTCTCTCTCTCTCTCTCTCTCTCTTTTTTTATATTTTAATCCCGTATTGTATTGTAGTTCTAGTCACTTTTGCATGCTTCCTTTGTTACCTTTTATTTTATATTGTTGACCCTACTCAGGGCGAGGACTGGATGTCAAAAAAGCACATCAGTGCTTATCTATTATCCTCGTAAATAAAGAATTTGTGTCTTGTCTTGTCTTGTCTCTCTCTCTCTCTCTCTCTCTCTCTCTCTCTCTCTCTCTCTCTCTTTTCTCTTCTCTTCTCTTTCCCTGTCTCTCTGTCTGTATGTCTCCCTCCCCCCCCTCTCTTCTCTCCTCCCCCACCTATCTCTTCTCTCCTCCCCCACCCAAACAAACACGACATCAATACGTTGCAGACGCACGTCGGCAACAACAACACCACCATCAACACCACCACCACCACCAACAACAACAACAACAAGACCAAGGCGTCCTTCGATCCTTGGGCCATCTTTGAGGAGGTGGAGGGGGAGTACATCCAGAAGATCTTCCAGATCAGCCGACCTTTGAAGGAGCAGGTGGAATGCCTCAAAGCCCTGGAGATGAGAGACGATGACGTCATTCTACTGGCCTTTCCCAAGTCAGGTGAGAGATGATGACGTCATTTTACTGGAAGTCAGGTGAGAGGGGATGACGTCATTCTGCTGGCCTTTCCCAAGTTAGGTGAGAGACGATGACGTCATCTCGCTGGAAGTCAGGTGAGAAGGGATGACGTCATTCCGTTGGCCTTTCCCAAGTCATGTGAGAGATAGGGAAGGTAAGGCAATGTTGCTTATAGCCCAGCCGACCGCAAAGGGCCATATCAGGGCTGTCACTGGGTTGATGTCAACTCAAAGTCATAATTTAAGGAAAAAAAAAAAAAAAAGAACTCATTCACACAACCCTTTGAAACACATCTTCTGAAAACACAACGGAACATTTTGTTAAAAATCTTTGTTTTGTAGAATATTAGATCAGATAAAGAAAAAAGAAAAAATGTTAATCTCTTTCAGAAATTCAAAGATTACATCAGGTGGGACTTCTATGAACAAGGTTTTCATGGAGTCTGCTGTAAAGTGTTTGTGTCTCACATCATGCAAGTCCCAACAAGTCTGAAAGAATATGTTTCACAGTGAGTTGTACAGGCGATGACGTCATCTTACTGGCTTTTCCAAATCAGATAAGAGACGATGACGTCATTTTACTGGCCTTTCTCAAGTCAGGTGAGACGATGACGTCATTTTACTGGCCTTTCCCAAGTCAGGTGAGAGACGATGACGTCATTTTACTGGCCTTTCCCAAGTCAGGTGAGAGACGATGACGTCATTTTACAGGCCTTTCCCAATTCAGGTAAGAGAGACTGGGTGCTCCAGGCTTCTTCGTCTTCTTGTTTGTTTGTCTAAGTTTCCATTGATCATTTCTAAGTTGTACATACAAAAAGCATAAATGTTGGGCTTCTTTGTCTTCTTGTGTTTTTTTTTTGTTTGTTTGTTTGTTTGTTTTTTTTTGTTTTGTTTTTTTAAAATAATTTCCATCGATTATTTCTTGTTGTACATACAGAAGCATGAATGTTAAACTTATTCGTCTTTTTATCTTTCAAAAATAATTTCCATTGATTGTTTCAAAGATAAAGCGTGAATGTTAGGCTTCTTCGTCTTCTTGGTCTTCTTGGGGTTTTTGTTTGTTTGTTTGTTTTTTTTTTGTTTTGTTTTTGTGATAATTCCCATTGATTATTTCAGAGATTTACATACAAAAGCACGAGTGTTAGGCTTTATCTTTCTGTGTGTGTGTGTGTGTGTGTGTGTGTGTGTGTGTGTGTGTGTGTGTGTGTGTGTGTGTGTTTAAAATAATTTCCATCTCTTATTTCTAGTTGTACATGCAAAAGCATGAATGTTAGGCTTCTTCGTCTTCTTGTTTTTGTTTTGTTTAGATAATTTCCTTCGATTATCTTTAGTTGTACATACAAAAGTATGAATGTTAGGTTTCTTCTTGTTCTTGTTTTATGTCCATCGATTAGTTCAACCCGTACATTTAAAAGCTTGAATGGTAGTAGTTTTCTACATAACAAATCCAGTTTTTGTATTAATAATATCTCATCCTCGTAGACAAAAATTCCACTCCCGGCAATCCTCACAATATGTGAGCGCGCGCGCGTGTGTGTGGTGTGTGTTTGTTTGTGCGTGATTTTGCGCGCGCGTTGCCGCGCATGTGTGTGTGTGTGTGTGTGTGTGTGTGTGTGTGTGCGTGTGTGTGTGTGTGTGTGTGTGTGTGTGTGTGTGTGTGTGTGTGTGTGGTGTATGCGCGCTCGTGCGCGCGCGTGTGTGTAGGTGTGTGTGTGTGTGTGTGTGTGTGTGTGTGTGTGTGTGTGTCGTGTGTGTTGCGTGCGTGTGGGATGTGTGTGCGTGTGTGTGTGCATGTGGGGTGTGTGAATGTGTGTGTGTGTGTGTGTGTGTGTGTGTGTGTGTGTGTGTGCGTGTGTGTGTGTGTGTGTGTGTGTGTGTGTGTGTGTGTGTGTGTGTGCCTGCCTGCCTGCCTGCCTGCCTGCCTGTGTGGTGTGTGTGTGTGTGTGTGTGTGTGTGTGTGTGTGTGTGTGTGTGTGTGTGTGTGTTCATTTATTTAACAAAGTCTCAGTAAATGAATTCCTGTCTGCCAATGCTTGATGTTTAGGCTAACTTACTTGCCTGCTTTCTGTACTCTTCTCTCTCTTTCTTCTTTCCTTCATATTCCTTCCTTCCTTCCTTCCTGATTTTGCCAGGCACTCACTGGCTCTGGGAGATCACCTCCATGTTGGTGTCGGGCAAAGCGGAGTATGAAAAACGCTCCAAATCGCTGCTGATGCTGGAGTCTGTGGACATCGAGACCATAGAGGCCGAACCCTCCCCCCGAGTCCTCAACTCCCACCTGCCCCTCAAGCTCCTGCCCAGGCAGGTCAAGGACAAGAAGGTCAAGGTCATCCACGTGTATCGCAATGTCAAGGACATTGTGGTCTCCGGCTACTTCCACTCCAAGCAGAATCCTCACAGTGGAGGCGTGACCATAGACAACGTGATGGAAATCACCTGCTGCAACGACGGTAAGGACGCGTGGCGAGTTAGGGACAAACTTAACGTGATGGAAATCACCTGCTGTATTGACGTTAAGGATGCGTGGCGAGTTAGGGACAAACTTAACGTGATGGGAATCACCTGCTGCAACGACGGTAAGGACGAGTGGGGAGTTAGGGACAAACTTAACGTGATGGGAATCACCTGCGGTAATGACGTTAAGGACGCGTGGGGAGTTAGGGACAAACTTAACGTGATGGGAATCACCTGCTGTAATGACGTTAAGGACGCGTGGCGACTAAGGGACAAATTTGAAAGAAAAAACTACTGTTCCGTCGAACGTAAGAGACAAACAAATTTACAAAACAAAACACGACGCGTTTCAACCTCTTTGGCCTTCTTCAGGCAAGACAAGTAACATTCTAGAAAATGAAAATGAAGAACGAACAAATTCACTTATTTCCTTAAAGTGGCTGCAAAATGGATGTGCACAACAGTTTGAGGAGGTAAGTGTGATTGTTCGGGGTTTTTTGGGGGGTTTTTTAGTTGTTTTTTTTTTGCTGTTGTTTCTTTCCAATGTCTTGAATGTTTATTTTTGTTATTTGTTTTTCCACCCAAGGGCAAACACGTCTTGTATGTTGTTTTTGTGTTGCCCGAAAAAGAACAAAGAGGTCGAAACGCGTCGTGTTTTGTCTCGTAAATTTGTGTGTCTCTTATGTTAGGCAGAACAATAATTTTTCAATTTTCCGCCTGCAGTACCCTACCTCACGTTGAAACTGAGTTAGGTACAAGACTGGGTCTCCAAGTAGTATCCTACCTCATGTTGAAACTGAGTTAAGGATAAGACTGGGTTTCTACGTTTTTTCAGACCTTTCATGCCCTGCTCTCTTTGGTGACCTCACAGCACTTTCGCGTTAAAATGTTCCGTATTAGCAAATTCATAGGGACTGTTGTTTGTCGAGAAATATGCTATAAATATTCCACCTTTTACTAGTAGCATCTGGGAGGCATTGTAAACCATCATGGAGACAGAACCATTCCTATCGCCTGCTCCGAGGTATTGTTTTCCGCTGGATCTGATCCATCAGGGAGAATAGATGAGTTTGTCAATGCCCCCTTGGCATCAAATGGAGATATACCACTGTCTCTAAATCTGTTGTATTCTCACCACCAAAGGTTCAAAAAGAGAGTCTGACACCACTCCAAAGCAACCAGCGAAGGGTAGAAAAGTAAAACGAAAAGAAAGTGTAATAAAAAAAATAAGCTGCTGTAAAACCAAAATCATTATGTAAAAAGTATAAGATGTAGGGGGGAATCTTTGAGCCTCTGCTGGAAGATCTGTCCAAGGGTGCAAGGGAGGTCAAAAGGTGTCCATATGCTGCTGGTGAGGGATGTTATAGTTGTAATCTATTTCTATGATTTTTCATTTCCATTTTCTTTCTTCCCCTTCTTCTTAAGTACATTCCCGATGTACATACTGGTGTGAATGAAAGACTGATGAAACGCCGCTTCCATCTTAGCAACAAGCACTTCGCCACCGTCATAAGTGCATATGCTCCCACCTGGATGAGCACAGACGAGATCAAAGAGCAGTTTTATGCTGACTTGGACAATCTGTTGCGCGCCACACCTGTCTCCGACAAACTCAGAGTGTTAGGCGACTTCAACGCCAGAGCTGGCAGAAACTCTGACCAATGGAAAGGAGTGATAGGTAAGCAAGGAGTTGGTAAATGAAAAGTAATGGCCTTCCTCTACTGAGCAAATGTGCAGAATACGACCTGCTGATAACAAACACAACGTTCAGGCAGGCTGATAAGTACACAACGACGTGGATGCACCCCAGATCTAAACAATGGCATCTCATCGACTTCATCATCACCCGCCAACGTGACAGCAGCGACGTACTCATCACCAGAGCGATGCGTGGTGCAGATTGTTGGACGGATAACTGGATTGTAAGAGCTACGCTCAACATGCGCATAGTCCCTCTCCACCGTAAACGCCCAAAGCTCGTTAGAGTGGTTTTCGACACAGCTAGACTCCTGTCACCGAGATACCAGCAGGAGTTTAAAGCCAGCCTTGATGACAAGTTTGAGGCGACAGGACCGCTATCTGGTGGACCAGGGGAAAAGTGGAACCACTTCAAAGACATGGTCACAGAGACAGCCAAGACAGTACTAGGCCCAAAGAGGAGGCTCCACCAAGACTGGTTTGATGAAAATGATGAAGCCATGCAAGCACTGCTGGACAATAAGAATAAGGCCTACACTGACTGGCAGAACCACCCCAGCTGTTCTTCACGACGTGACAGATTCAGGGACAAGAGCCCCAAAAGAACTCCGAGCCATGCAGGACCGTTGGTGGGAAAGGAAGGCCAATGAAGTGCAGCTATATGCAGAATACCAACAACTCAAAGATGCTGTTCAGTGCCATCAAGGCTATCTACGGCCCCCCAAAAGGAGGAACAGCCCCTCTCCTTTTTGCTGATGGTTCTACCATTATCAAGGATAAGGATGGCATTAGAGCAAGTTGGGAAGAACACTTCAGCGAACTTCTAAACCGGGCATCCTCCGTTGACCAGGAAGCTCTACAGCAGATACCCCAGAGGTGGACCTCGACCAACCACCCATTGAGGATGAAGTCAAGACTGCTATAAAGCAGATGAACTGCGGAAAAAACGCTTGGAAAAGATGGAAGTCCTGCTGAATTGTAGAACGCACTGGGAACCACAGCTTTCAGAGCGTTCCACGACGTCCTCTCGACCATCTGGGAGGAAGAGGACATGCCAGCAGACCTCCGTGATGCCACTATTGTGGCACTTTACAAGAACAAAGGGACAAAATCAGACTGTGGTAACTACTTGCCCGCATCCTCCTCAACAGGCCCATCAACAACATCTCTGAAGGCAACCTCCCTGAAGCCCAGTGTAGTTTCGCCCTGCCCGCAGTACCATAGACACGGCGTTTGCTGTGCGACAAGTCTACGGTATAGCACACCAGCCTTTTTCTGGGATAGCATTCTTCTTAAAACCGAAAAGGCAGAGGAGTCAAGTTACCACTTTCCGCGGTCACTGAGGAGAAACAGTCAAATTTCGAAATAGCGGTATCTGACCAGGAGTTATATGTTAGTGGGTTTTCTCCCCATTGGAGATTGTCTCCCCCTTGGAGACTATAAGCTTGCTGAGGGCTCATTTTGAGAAGCATTTATTATTCCCCATTCACCCACTCAAGCACATACTGTTAGTTAGGGAGACTTATCTACTACTGCAGATATGAATGCTTATCTCCCCCTATTTCTTCAATCTAAGACATAAGAGCAAGCTTTGTTTATAATTGAATATTTCTTGCAGTCATTGCAACACCAAGCTGCTCTGCAAGTTGCTGGAATGGTGTTCGGTTACTTATCCTTGGAATTTATCATATATATATATATATATATATTGTGTGTGTGTGTGTGTGTGTGTGTGTGTGTGTGTGTGTGTGTGTGTGGTGTGTACGTGCGTAATACTCTCTCTGAGAGGAAACGGAACGGCAAATGATGCTTTGAAGCCAGAGAGACTAACTCCCTGTATTTTAGAGGATGTCCGTGCATCTGAAAAAAGCGTGCCCGTGCCAGTTGGTTAAAGGACAATGTGATGATGAGACTCATGGAGCGAGGTTAATGGGGGCTGCTTTGTGTTGTTCACAGTGCCGGGAAGAAAATATGTCAAGTATCTGGACGACTTGGATGAGTACCACAGAAATAATCCTGATGTACCCTATTTTCTCACCTCCTATGAGGAAACGAAAAAGGTAAGGGTCCATTTCTCTCTTTCTGTTTGTCTGTATGTCTGTCTGTGTCTGTCTGTCTGTCCTGTCTGTCTGTCTGTCTGTCTCTCTCTCTCTCTCTCTCTCTCTCCTCTCTCTCTCTATCAATTTGTGTGCTTGGTTCTTGCATATGGATTCGAGTTGTGTGTGTGTGTGTGTGTGTGTGTGTGTGTGTGTGTGTGTGTGTGTGTGTGTGTGTGTGTGTGTGTGGAGGGGTGGAGGAAGGGGTGGGGCGAACGCACGCGTGTACGACACAAACAAACACTGATGACTGAAAACTTTCGAACTGACTGATATGCTCCAGAAATCGGATGTCATCGAATATTTCGTATGAATTCTTTGCAGCAGACTCGTCGGCACGTGCACACAGGGAACCTGAAGGTTCTCTCTTTCGTTCCAATTTGAAACTAACATGGATACATATTTTTTTGTTTAAATCATAAGTGAAGCCTGGACAAAGTGAGGAGACTGCAGGCGAAATTTGAAACAAATCTGGAAGAAAAGTGAGTGCACCGCCGATCGAACGCGACCAAAAACAAATCACTAGACAAGACTCGAAGCATTTCGACCTCTTTGACTCTTTTTTCAGGCAAGGCACACAACATTGAAGACAATGACAACGAAGAACGAGCAATCACTTATCTCCTCAAAGTAGGCGCTAAATGGATGGTTGATTAGTGTCCCAAGTTTCAAGTTGTTGCTGTCAGCATGTATCACCGGTCAGTGCACGGGCCAGCTTGGAACTTCTTTGCTTTGAAGAATTTCCTGGTTTTGCTCCGTGTGCCTGGTGTCTGCGTCTGTGCCAGGCGAAATGGTGCCAGCATCAGCCATGACAAAACCTCTAACATCGTCTGTGCCAGGCGAAATGGTGCCAGCATCAGCCATGCCAAGAACCTCTAACATCGTCTGTGCCAGCCGAAATGGTGCCAGCATCAGCCATGCCAAAACCTCCGATATCGTCTGGGCTGTAGCCAACAAGTCTTTTTCTTCATCGTTTTCTTCTTCCTCATCCATCTTCTTCCTCTTTTCCTACTCGTTTTCTTCTTCTCTTCTTCTTCTTCTTCTTCTTCTTCTTCTTTCTTTCTTTCTTTCTTTCTTTCTTTCTTTCGTTCGTTCGTTCGTTCGTTCTTTCTTCTTCTTCTTCTTCTTCTTCTTCTTCTTCTTCTTCTTCTTCTTCTGCTCCGCCTCCTCCTCCTCCTCCTCCTTTCTTCTTCTTCTTCTTCTTCTTCTTCTTCTCCTCCTACTCCTCCTCCTTCTTCTTCTTCTTCTTCTTCTACAGAACGCATATCACTTGAAAAGGTGCTTGAATTTTATGTATTAGCGTAATCCACAATTTCAATAGTTTTCCTACTTTAATACCAAACTGTCACAGATCACTCACAGACTTCATTCCCCCCCACCCCCACCCCACCCCCCGCCACCCCCCAGTCACCCACCCAGCCTCACAACCTTCCAACCTGTGATGTCAT
>CM065736.1:4215570-4220570 GCA_033310375.1 Conus canariensis | reverse complement strand
CCAACTGTAGCCAGCGTCCCTTGTGCTACCAACTGTAGCCAGTGCCCCTTCTGCTACCAACTGAAGCCAGTGTCCCTTCTGCTGCAAACTGTAACCAGTTGCACTTCTGCTACCAACTGTAGCCAGTGTCCCTTCTGCTACAAACTGTAACCAGTTTCACTTCTGCTACCAACTGTAGCCAGTGTCCCTTCTGCTACCAAATGAAGCCAGTGTCCCTTCTGCTACCAACTGTAGCCAGTTTCCCTTCTGCTACCAATTGCAGACAGTGACCTTGTAGCCACTGTCCCATCTGCTACCAAAGTTGTAGCCAGTGTCCCTATCTCTACCAGTTGTAGCCAGTGTCCCTTCCTCTACCAACTGTAGCCAGTGTCCCTTCCTCTACCAACTGTTGCCAGTGTCCCTTCTGCTACCAACTGTAGCCAGTGTCCCTTCTGCTACAAACTGTAACCAGTTTCACTTCTGCTACCAACTGTAGCCAGAGTCCCTTCTGCTACCAACAGAAGCCAGTGTCCCTTCTGCTACCAACTGTAGCGAGTGTCCCTTCTGCTACCAATTGTAGCCAGTGTCCCAGTAGCCAGTGTCCCTTCTGCTACCAAAGTTGCAGCCAGTGTCCTTATCTCTACCAATTGTAGCCAGTGCCCCTTCCTCTACCAACTGTTGCCAGTGTCCCTTCCTCTACCAACTGTAGCCAGTGTCTCTTCTGCTACCAACTGAAGCCAGTGTCCCTTCTGCTACAAACTGTAACCAGTTTCACTTCTGCTACCAACTGTAGCCAGTGTCCCTTCTGCTACCAGTTGTAGCCAGTGTCCCTATCTCTACCAATTGTAGCCAGTGTCCCTTCTGCTACCAACTGTAGCCAGTGTCCCTTCTGCTACCAATTGTAGCCAGTGTCCCTTTAGCCAGTGTCCCTTCTGCTGCCAAAGTTGTAGCCAGTGTCCCTTCTGCTACCAATTGTAGCCAGTGTCCCTTCCTCTACCAATTTTATAACCAGTGTCCCTTCCTCTACCAACTGTAGCCAGTGTCCCTTTTGCTACCAACTGAAGCCAGTGTCCCTTCTGCTACAAACTGTAACCAGTTTCGCTTCTGCTACCAACTGTAGCCAGTGTCCCTTCTGCTACCAACTGAAGCCAGTGTCCCTTCTGCTACAAACTGTAACCAGTTTCGCTTCTGCTACCAACTGTAGCCAGTGTCCCTTCTGCTACCAACTGAAGCCAGTGTCCCTTCTGCTACCAACTGTAGCCAGTGTCCCTTCTGCTACCAATTGTAGCCAGTGTCCCTGTAGCCAGTGTCCCTTCTGCTACCAACTGTAGCCAGTGTCCCTTCTGCTATCAAAAGTAGCCAGTGTCCCTTCCTCTACCAATTTTATAACCAGTGTCCCTTCCTCTACCAACTGTAGCCAGTGTCCGTTCCTCTACCAACTGTTGCCAGTGTCCCTTCCTCTACCAACTGTAGCCAGTGTCCCTTCCTCTACCAACTGTTGCCAGTGTCCCTTTTGCTGACCCCAACACCAAGACTGTTAGCCAGCTAGAGGTCGCCCCCCCCCCCCCCCCCACTCTGTTTTCGATGCCACCACAATGTCGCTCCCCTCCTGTCGTTCAAAGCTGGGTCAACCACACACACCATGGAAATCGCTACGTTCCTCAAATGCCGGACATTTGACCATCATCCTTCGTGTTCGGCTGGAAACCTATGGCAAACATTAATTTTTTTTTTTCGCTGGCACTACTGTGTTTAATTTTTAGCTCTTTCACTTCAAAATGCACAATCTCTGAACACTTGTAAGTGAGACTTGAAGACCTTCTTGTTCCATGCCAATCTTAACGATGATTATTTTATGCACAGCATTGTAAACCTGCTGTTGTGTCTTGTCTTGAATTATGTGTCTGCGTGCGTGCGTGCGTGTGTTTGTGCGTGCGTGCGTGGTGCGTGCGTGCGTGGTGCGTGGTGTGTGTGTGTGTGTGTGTGTGTGTGTGTGTGTGTGTGTGTGTCTTGTGCGTTTGTGTGTGCTGGAGACAGGTGGGAGAGTGAGGGGGAGACAACATAGGGAAAGAGTGGAGGGGTTAATTATGTTTCTCTGCATGTATAATTCTATGTTTTTAATGTATGTTTATGATGTTATAGCTTATATGCTTTGTTCTTATTTGTTTCCTCTTTTTTCTCTCTTCATTCTTAAACGTTCGGTTTTTATATTGTAATGGTGCCTGGAGCCTCGTGAGCGACAGGCGTCACTTTGTTTTAAATGAATTAAATTATTGTTATATTAGTAGTAGTATTATTTGCTGTTCATGGTGCACTGAAAAGAGAACAGAGGAGTATATGCAAAAGATTGTGTTCCCAACGTCTTTATGTTTAGTACACCATTACTGACATATTCATTTATTTTGCTATGTATATGTTTTGGATCAGAGACCAATCACACCCATTTTTCTCACTCCTCTCCTGCAACAGTCTACAGAGTTCCATCAGTTTACATATGCATCAACCAAACTGAAATTTGCATTCAACTCATTACATCCTGGGCCATCTCCTCCATAAGAACTAGATATTCATTGACTCAAGGTTCTGCTTCGAAGTTTCCGTATCTTTAAGGTTCATGGCAGCTGACGAACCACAGCAGAAAGAATAACCAAGGCAATTGCATACACCTTCTCTGGAAGCAACGGGCTTTGGCAACTGACCACAGAAGAATGGATACTTTCGTGTGAAAACCTTCACCATCATTGGTCAACTGTAAACAGTACGTCAGGCTCTCCATGTTCTTCGTCCGTCGAATCGACGAGGACCACTTCAGTCATCTTGGGGTGGAGGGTGGGGGGTGAGATGATTTGTGGTTATACAGGTGGCTGATCAAGCCGATGCGTGCACGGAATGTGCGGTGACAGCTTGGACAGGCAATGTGGGAGAGCTACTCTTGCTTGCTGGCGCGGGCTTTCCTTCCCTGTCTCTTTCCTAGTGTATGTCGGAGTCCAGGCAGGATAATTTAACTCATGCAGAATCTAATTCTACCACTGGCAATATCATGCTGATTCATGCAGGCACTCAAGGGTGCGGTTATATGGGCCTGCCTGAGGTGACGTCACCCAATCTTGTCAGCTTACATATCAGCGAGAATCTTCTACGTTCTATGAGCACCCGCCGCCTTGTGGAATTGCCCAGTCCTTGAAAATAAAATGTGGCAAGTAATCGTTCGTCTGGCGGGTACTTTATGTACCCCGTACACAAAGAAGGTAGTTCATGTAAAACAGGCAGGAGGATCTCGCTGCCGACAATAACCTGTAAATTACATGGCACTGATAACAGACTGAAGGATTTTTGTGGAGCAAATGATACTATTCCCGAAGCTCTAGCAAACGTTCTCTTCAGACACTGTCTCGCTTCAGTCTCTGGTTCAGAAATTCCTCTCAAAACATGGTGGTCGCTTGTACACACTCTTTATAGACGTCTCTAAAGCATTCAATAGTACACACAGTTAAAACTGCTGTACCTCATACTAGACGTCTCTAAAGCATTCAATAGTACACACAGTTAAAACTGCTGTACCTCATACTAGATACAACAGGCTGTCAAGGGAGCGATGCCTCTCACAAAAAGGCTTTAAGCTCTTTAGAGGCAAAGAATTCCGCGCTTGGTGGAGAAATAGGTAATGGGCCGATTAGCGGTACGCCCTCACCTAGCGCGTACGGCCGATCTGTGTCTAGGAGGTTGAAGTGTTCAGGTGACAGATGGCACCTAAGGTAGTGGAGACCCTCCCGAGTTCGAACCTTCCCGATAACGAAAGGGAGGGAAATGTAACCACTAGGACCTCGGAGCATCGAGTAGGCGCAAAATACCCAGTCAGCTGAGGTTGCTTTGTAAGCAGACCTTGAAGAGCAGGAGTCTTGGGCTTATTCAGATGGTATTGCTGTGGGGCACTGTGTTGATGTTTTGTTAGGCTAGTTGAATGCGTGTGGACGTTGTTGTCATAGCTTTCTCAAGGGTAATTACTGTTAAAATGGCTCCCGGAGTCGGCGGGAATTTTCGATGTCTATTTGGTGCCAAGTGGCTGTTTCTAAGCAATTAGGTAGGGATGTGTGTAAATGCTGATGTGTGGAAGAATGTAGCGAAAGGGGAATTCAGTGTACTTGTGAACAAGGTGATGGAGAAGCAACATGGACAAAGGCATGGCCCGAACGGAAATCCTTTGTGTCCATCCCTATATAAACTGAGGGAGAACAACGTGACGAGAGGAGGAGAAGAACACCACGAGAGAAAGAAGAACGGAGGTGAGAGAGGAGAGAAGAGTGAGCAGGCAAAATAGGGTTGAGAAAAACGTGGTGTGGAAGACAGAAGAGACAGCAAGGTCTTAGGGTAAAGGACAAGCTGGAAAAGATAAGACTGAGTTTGAAGAAGTTTTCTACGTCGAATTTCCAGAGACGACCACGAAGACCCAGTCCTGAAACCTGGAGCTGACCAAGGGCGTCACCATCACCCAGTGCTGAGAAAACTTGAAGTGACGTGTTCAAGATCTGTGGTGTGGTGTGAAAGTGGTTGTATGTGTGTTGAAACCTGGCCAGGTAAGAAGTCATTTTATTATAACCCGGGATTAGGAAGTACTGATCTTTTATGTTTTGATTATTCCATTTGGTGTGATTGGATTGTTCATGCGTAATTATAAGTAGCATAGAAATTGTATTTCTTGTTCTCAGTCGTAGTAGGAAAGAAACGAATGCGTGACATCCCATTCCCAGAGAGAGGTGAATGTTTGGTGGGTGTATGAGTGTGTATATGCGTGTATGAGTGCAGAGATAACCTTGGTGTGTTAAGCCTGACTAATAATACATCAACTTAGTGCACTTAAGCAATACCATCCCGATTTCCCCCATGCTGGACACAGGCATTCATGGAAAAATATTTGAAACATAGAAGGCTCTGTGTATAGAAACGTGACGGCAGCTGTCAAAGTTGGGGCCAGTATGACCGAGTATTTTGACTCTGTGTCAGGTGTACGACAGGGCTGTGTT
>CM065736.1:4183070-4210570 GCA_033310375.1 Conus canariensis | reverse complement strand
TTTAAAAATGCTGTGTTGTTGTTATAATAACAATGATAATAACTATTATAATAATCATTCTTATCATTATGAATATTATTATTATTATTATTATCATTATAAATATCATTATCATCATTATTATAAGTCCACCGCCAGCACAATGCTGTTGCACAGGACTCACCAAGTCGACTGGTGGAAGAAACCTTTTCCAATGCTAGTTGCAAAGTGATGCGACTGTAGGCAAAAACCTAAAAAAAAAAATAGAAAAGGAAAACAAAACAAAACAAAAAAAACCTGTTTATATATGATTCCGCGGAACAAAGTGGACAAACGAATCACAAGACAAAACACGACCGCGTTTCGACCTCTTAGGCCTTCTTCAGGAAAAAGAAACAACACTCATGCGCCGAAATCGACAAAGACAGGTGATTGCTTGTTCTTTATTTTTCGTTGAGCTGAGTGCTGCCTGAACAACTCGCTCACGGGCCACTGTCCATCGAGACATGGGCTTTCGCCGAGTTGACTTTCGCCGAGTAACTCGCCGAATGGGTGGGGATAGGTTTTTAACAGGGGTGGGTGGGGTGGGGGATTCAGCTGTCACCAAACCACTCCCTTCCCGCCCCCGTCCTCTCTCTCTCTCTCTCTCACACGTATGACTGTATCATTTAATCTTTGAAGGCATGCATAGAGTGAAAAGCAAATGAGCTAACCGACTTTCTTGAACACGCATGCGCCGCACACACACACACACACACACACACACACACACACACACACACAGGCACTCTCTCTCCCTCTCTCTCTCTCACGCATGCACACACACACACACACACACACACACACACACACACACACACACACACACACACACACACAGTGTATGACGAAATAACAGATTGACAACTATTTAAAACTAAAGTCCCGTCCTCCCATCCCTTACAGTGGAAATACACAGGATTTCCAGAGCCATCACAGTCTTCCACCCCTTACAGTGAAAATACACAGAATGTCCAGAGCCATCACAGTCTTCCATCCCTTACAGTGGAAATACACAGAATTTCCAGAGCCATCGTAGTCTTCCATCCCTACACTGGAAATACACAGAATTCCAGAGCCATCATAGTCTTCCATTCCCTTACAGTGGAAATACACAGAATTTCCAGAGCCATCACAGTCTTCCATCCCTTACAGTGGAAATACACAGAATTTCCAGAGCCATCACAGTCTTCCATCCCTTACAGTGGAAATACACAGAATTTCCAGAGCCATCGTAGTCTTCCATCCCTACACTGGAAATACACAGAATTCCAGAGCCATCATAGTCTTCCATCCCTTACAGTGGAAATACACAGAATTCCAGAGCCATCACAGTCTTCCATTCCCTTACAGTGGAAATACACAGAATTTCCAGAGCCATCACAGTCTTCCATCCCTTACAGTGGAAATACACAGAATTTCCAGAGCCATCACAGTCTTCCATCCCTTACAGTGGAAATACACAGAATTTCCAGAGCCATCATAGTCTTCCATCCCTTACAGTGGAAATACACAGAATTTCCAGAGCCATCATAATCTTCCATCCCTTACAGTGGAAATACACAGAATTTCCAGAGCCATCGTAGTCTTCCATCCCTTACAGTGGAAATACACAGAATTTCCAGAGCCATCGTAGTCTTCCATCCCTTACAGTGGAAATACACAGAATTTCCAGAGCCATCATAGTCTTCCATCCCCTACACTGGAAATACACAGAATTTCCAGAGCCATCACAGTCTTCCATCCCCTACAGTGGAAATACACAGGATTTCCAGAGCCATCACAGTCTTCCATCCCTTACAGTGGAAATACACAGAATTTCCAGAGCCATCGTAGTCTTCCATCCCTTACAGTGGAAATACACAGGATTTCCAGAGCCATCGTAGTCTTCCATCCCTTACAGTGGAAATACACAGAATGTCCAGAGCCATCATAGTCTTCCATCCCTTACAGTGGAAATACACAGAATTTCCAGAGCCATCACAGTCTTCCATCACCTTACAGTGGAAATACACAGAATGTCCAGAGCCATCACAGTCGTCCATCCCTTACAGTGGAAATACACAGAATTTCCAGAGCCATCATAGTCTTCCATCCCTTACAGTGGAAATACACAGAATTTCCAGAGCCATCACAGTCTTCCATCCCTTACAGTGGAAATACACAGAATTTCCAGAGCCATCACAGTCTTCCATCCCTTACAGTGGAAATACACAGAATTTCCAGAGCCATCACAGTCTTCCATCCCTTACAGTGGAAATACACAGAATTTCCAGAGCCATCACAGTCTTCCATCCCTTACAGTGGAAATACACAGAATTTCCAGAGCCATCACAGTCTTCCATCCCTTACAGTGGAAATACACAGAATGTCCAGAGCCATCATAGTCTTCCACCCCTTACAGTGGAAATACACAGAATTTCCAAAGCCATCATAGTCTTCCATCCCTTACAGTGGAAATAAACATAATTTCCAAAGCCATCATAGTCGTCCATCCCTTACAGTGGAAATAAACATAATTTCCAAAGCCATCATAGTCGTCCATCCCTTACAGTGGAAATACACAGAATTTCCAGAGCCATCGTAGTCTTCCATCCCTTACAGTGGAAATACACAGGATTTCCAGAGCCATCGTAGTCTTCCATCCCTTACAGTGGAAATACACAGAATGTCCAGAGCCATCATAGTCTTCCATCCCTTACAGTGGAAATACACAGAATTTCCAGAGCCATCACAGTCTTCCATCCCTTACAGTGGAAATACACAGAATGTCCAGAGCCATCACAGTCGTCCATCCCTTACAGTGGAAATACACAGAATTTCCAGAGCCATCACAGTCTTCCATCCCTTACAGTGGAAATACACAGAATTTCCAAAGCCATCATAGTCGTCCATCCCTTACAGTGGAATATAAACATAATTTCCAGCGCCATCATAGTCGCAGCCTGGGCGCACGTTGAAAGAGAAATGGCCAGCTCTATCGCGCACTGAATGATAAGACAGGTGTTTATGACATACACTCTCAAGTTCACGAACATGTTCAGCGCTGAGATTAGATAACCACCAGATTAGACGAAATCCTCTTCGGAGGTGCAGCACTCACTCAGCCAAAATCCACCCGGCGAAAATCCATTTAGCCAAGATATAGCCAGCGAAAATCCACTCAGCCAAAATCCACTCGTCAAAAACCCATTTAGCCAAAATACAGCCAGCCAAAATCCACTCAGCCAAAACCCACTCGGCGAAAATCCACTCAGCCAAAACGCAGCCAGCCAAAACTCACTCAGTCAAAATCCGCTCGGCGAAAATCCATTCAAGCAAAAACCATTTAAGCGAAAATCCATCCGGATTAAGCCCACTCAGCCAAACCCCGCTGGGCCAAAACCCACTAAGCCAAAATCCACTCAGCGAAAATCGAATCCACTTGGCGAAAATCCACTCGGCGAAAGTGCATGCCCATCCCATCCCTTCCACATTTGACAGAAATTACGGCAGACTGTTGCACACGATCGTCCATCATGGCGCACATCAGTGAGTCTGACGCCTCCGATACGCATGCGCAAAAACTGTTTGGAGTCCAGTACCAGTGGACTGCCAATGCGTGCAATGTCTGAGACGCCATTGCATGCTGGAACAGGAAATACAATGTATCCTCATTGCCATTTTGATTCCTGAACGAAGGATAAACATATTGATGTTCCTAGTATTTAGTTCAGGTGATTGGTTGTTCTTCGTTTCCATTGTCCTGAGTATTGTTTATCTTGCCTGTAGAAGACCTAAGAGGTCCAAACGCGTTGTGTTTTATCTTGTAATATGTTTGTCCATGTTAACCGCCGGAGTTATTTAAAATTACTTTTGAAATTTGTTTCCTAGTATTTTTGGATTGGTTCTGATGCTCTGTGAGTAATTCCGAATCTGAAACACGTCAGAAGATATTTAACCTGTCTATCAATATTAAGAGAAGGATTTTTTTAACGAGCCTTGGGTTTACAGGTTGTGTACAACGAACTAACTTGCTGCTCTTAATGTCTTATGCCAGTTTTGCCATCGACTATCAATTAGTCGTTGACTTGTGTGTGTGTGTGTGTGTGTGTGTGTGTGTGTGTGTGTGTGTGTGTGTGTGTGTGTGTGTGTGGCACAGAGAGAGAGAGAGAGAGAGAGAGAGAGAGAGAGAGAGAGTTTGCCATCGACTATCAATTAGTCGTTGACTTGTGTGTGTGTGTGTGTGTGTGTGTGTGTGTGTGTGTGTGTGTGTGTGTGTGTTTGTGTGACACAGAGAGAGAGAGAGAGAGAGAGAGAGAGAGAGAGAGAGAGAGAGAGAGAGTTAATAGCCTTTACACTTTCAACACCTTTCCTTTATCCGACAAACCCAAATCGTTTATAAAACAAACAGTGCTGAATATTATGTGTCAGAGAGAGAGAGAGAGAGAGAGAGAGAGAGAGAGAGAGAGAGAGAGAACACAGAGAGAACAGAGAAACAGAGAGAGAGAGACAGACAGACAGACAGACAGACAGACAGAGAGACAGAGAGACAGAGAGAGAGAGACAGAAACAGAGAGAGATCTGGATACGGAAACGGAAACGGAATTGTGTTCAAAATAACTATAGCACCATTTGAAAGTGAACGAGTCCACAAATGCCCATGATTATAAATCAACCAAAGCAAACAAAATCCACAGAAGCAGCAAATACCAGCCAGTTTTCTGAACGTAACCAATTGTACTGGTTATCTTGTTCAGATCTGGGGTCCAATCTTACACTTCCTTCACAGCCTCTGCAGAGACAAATCTGAATGACGTTTGTTCTGATTTGAAAAAAAAAAAAGCAACGTGCCCTTTCATAGAAGATTTGAGCGCACTACGCCAAGGAGATGTTCATTGTGTTGTATGTGATCACTCCAGTTTATCCACCTGCAATCTAGATAAGCTTTTGACTGAATTCGTTCATAAATCCCTTTACCATTTGCTGTAACTTGTTCGTTCCATTCGTTTGCCAGTCTAGTAACGTTTACTTTGGCTATTTCCAGTTTGGTACAAAATCCACAACCCACTTATTCGTGTTTTCTAAGATTTGTGTTCGTTCTGATAGCAATATCGTCTGCGCATTCTACCAAGGGAGTGTTTGTTGATGGAAAACTTATGAACAGGAATATTAAACAAAATAGGAGTTATAGAGGGACCTTGTGGGATATTAGTATCAATGTGTTTGAAAGAGGCATAAACTTTGCTTTCTCTTATACATGTAATGTTTCATATAAGAAACATTCGAAGTACCGATTATTATTCCAATGTTGGTTAATCTTTGAAGCACTCTCGCATACCACGCGTTACATAAGCTATTCTGATGTCAATTTATGTAATGAACAAATTGTCTCTTCACATGACTCGTAAGCTTTACAAGGTTATCAATTGCACGTGTACTTTTTCAGAAACCCACTAATACTTTTTCAACAGGAGAGAGAGAGAGAGAGAGAGAGAGAGAGAGAGAGAGAGAGAGAGAGAGAGAGAGAGAGAGAGAAGGGGGATGCATTATCAACCCCTTCTTTCTTCTACACATGAATATATATTCTACAGAACTAGCAATCCCATAATCACAAAATGCAAACCACGATGAAATGAAGAAATCAGAAACGTTCAAATGACAACAGCAGCTGTCCCAATCATTTTCCACCACCTCGTTCTTATTGCACTCGAGGTTTGAACAGGTAGCGGTTGAGAGACTCCCACAGTCCTCCTCTACAGCGTGAAGCGGAAGCGGTAGTCACATGACTTGAGATGTGTCATGGCGGCGTCCAGGCGTTCACTCTGAGCCACTGTCATGTGGTTCTTCCAGTCCCCGACTTGTCCTGGGAGGCAACAGAACAACATGGCGGCAAGGATCTGTGTAACATAGCAGTAGATTGAGCAGCAGCAGCACTAGTGTCACTAAACGAGTTGAATTCATACTAGCAGATCAGTGACAGTAAAAACATCACAGCAACAGCAGCAGTGGCAGCAACAGTAGTAGAAGTAGTATTATAGTAAGTGATGGTATTGGATGGTGGTATCTGGTTAGGATGGTGGTTGAGCAGCGCGGTTGTATGTGTGTTGCAGAGCAGCAGCAGAGTAAGTAGTAAGTAGTCGTAGTAGTAGTAGTAGTAAGCAGCAGCAGCAGTACTAGTAGAAGTAGTCGTAGTAGTAGCAGCAGCAGCAGTGGCGCAGCAGTAGTATGATAATTGTGGTGGTTGTTATGGTAGTAGCGGAAGCAGCAGCAGCAGCAGCAGCAGTAGTAGCAGTAAAATAACAGCAACAGCAGCAGCAACAGCAGCAGCAACAGTAGCAGCCGTAGTAGTAGTAGTAGTAGTAGTAGTAGTAGTAGTAGTAGTAGTAGTAGTAGTAGTGAGGGTATGAGTGTGATAGTGGTGGTGGTAGTAATAATCGTGGTAGTAGTAGTAGCCGTAGCAGTAGTAGTAGTAGTAGTGATGGTATGATTGTGATAGTATAGTAGTAGTAGTAGTAGTAGTAGTAGTAGTAGTAGTAGTAGTAGTAAGAAGGAACAGCAGCAGCAGAAGGAGTGAGAAAAAAAAGAAAGAAACGCGGCAACAGCATATCGTCAGCAGCAGCAGTAGCACCAACAGCAGTTACAGCAACTGCGACAGCTGCAATAGTAGTAGTAGTGGTTGTGGGGGTCATAACAGCAAGAGCAGCAGCAGCAGCTGCACCAGTACAGTAGTGATACTACTGATGATAGCGACATGTGTAGGCACGCATTGTTCTCCCCCCCCCCCCCCCCCACACACACACCACACAGGACTCGCTATTCAGACAATGGTTTATGTGGTTCTCTACACGGTGTGAATTACGCAGTGATCAACTTAGAGAACTTACAAGAACTGTCAAAAAGTATTCAAGATTATCAACAAGTATATAGAGTGTCATTCCACTTGACTATCCAAGGTTGTGATTCAGAATTTGAGGATTCAAAGCTTCTGTGTCACCACTTGAACTTTTGGTGATTGTTCTCCTGGAGACGCAGATTCCCAGGTAAAAAAATGTTGTCATCCTCCTGGCTTCATTGTTCTTTCACAACAATGCAGCTTTCTGCAGCTATAGTAATGAAAGGAGCCTCGTTACTCACCGACAAATCTCTTTAGTTCAGCCATGTCAATCTTCATATTTCTTCTCTCGAAGCTTTAGCCACTGAAATTATTTTGCATGAAGGGGTAACAGCATGTTCTTTATATTTACCTCTACCTTTTCTTTTTTTCTGCGTACGCAGGCTGACACTCCTGCGGACACTCCTGTATTGACAGGCAGGGATTAATCCCATCTACCCAACAAAGGGAGTGGTATTGTGTGTGTATGACCGTTTTAAAGGCTACCATACTCCAACTTCGGTGACGGTGCATGCTATGTGTAACGTCTCATCCATACCAACGGCCAAACTGGCCTTCTGTTCCGAAAGTTCGTGATGGGATTTTACGTGTGTGCAAGATGTTATGCGTGCATTACACACGGAACCTCGGTTTAAGTCTCATTCGACGGACTGTATGGGAATTGGAGTCAGAACCAATGTTAACTTCGAGTAAAAAATCCCCCTGTACCGAAACGGCCGGGCGGAGATTCGAACCCGCAACCCCAGGATCACCAAGATTACGAGTCCGGCGCTCTACCACTGAGCTATTCCGGCCTATCTCCATCCGTATCTATTATCGACAGGAGCTGGTCCGACAGAGAAACTTCCACGACCTTTGTCTGCTGCTGGGTGAATTTAATGGCCACAGTCGTCTTTGGGGGAGCGTGAATGCTTCGTCCAGAGCTCTCATTCTTGAGGAGGTCTTTTCAGAGCTGGATCTGTGTTGTCTGAACGATGAGTCTCCAACGTATCTCCATTCTTCCACAGGTACGCTGTCGGGATTAAAAATGGTACTGTATTTCATCCAGGTGTCACGACATGCAAAACTACAGAAAGCTGCACTGTACCTTAGACCAACTTTCAATGGGACATCAACACAGGTAACTGGGAACCTTAAAGTATGGGAACGTAGAAATGTCGGTATGACATGCAAAACTACAGAAAGCTGCACTGTACCTGAACCCCACAGTATCAATGGGACACAAAACATTGGTACCTGACCACTCTGGGGAACCTTTGTAAGAAATGTCGGTATGACATGCAAAACTACAGAAAGCTGCACTGTACCTGACCACTTCAATGTACAAACAGGTAACTGGGAACCTTTGTAAGAAATGTCGGTATGACATGCAAAACTACAGAAAGCTGCACTGTACCTGACCACTTCAATGTACAAACAGGTAACTGGGAACCTTTGTCAGAAATGTCGGTATGACATGCAAAACTACAGAAAGCTGCACTGTACCTGACCACTTCAATGTACAAACAGGTAACTGGGAACCTTTGTCAGAAATGTCGGTATGACATGCAAAACTACAGAAAGCTGCACTGTACCTGACCACTTCAATGACAAACAGGTAACTGGGAACCTTTGTAAGAAATGTCGGTATGACATGCAAAACTACAGAAAGTTGCACTGTACTGACCACTTCATGTACAAACAGGTAACTGGGAACCTTTGTAGAATGTCGTAACATGCAAAACTACAGAAAGCTGCATGTACCTGACCACTTCATGTACAAACAGGTAACTGGGAACCTTTGTAAGAAATGTCGGTATGACATGCAAAACTACAGAAAGCTGCACTGTACCTGACCACTTCAATGTACAAACAGGTAACTGGGAACCTTTGTAAGAAATGTCGGTATGACATGCAAAACTACAGAAAGCTGCACTGTACCTGACCACTTCAATGTACAAACAGGTAACTGGGAACCTTTCAAAATTGGTTAAGAAAATGTCCGTATGACACAATGTCAAACAGGAACTGGACCAAAAGTCGGTAGACAGCACAAAAGCTGCACTGTACCTGACCACTTCAATGTACAAACAGGTAACTGGGAACCTTTGTTAAAAATGTCGGAAAAGAACAGATCAAAGAGGAAGCTCTGCCAAGTCTGGACAGACAGTTATGGCACGATTCCATCGTCATCTAATTAACCACAAATGCTGAAGCACCATAGCTTAACACTAACTGGCAACACATTGGAAACCAACGCAAACAGACCAAATGTTTTCTGTACTGAAGACCATCAGCGCCAAATGCTTGAATGCATCAACATTTTGAGCCAAACGAAATCATATTTAAAAAAAAAAACATGAGCAGTCGTCTGTCTTGGATATATCTCTGCTTTAACTGTCTACAAGAAGGCCGGAGAATAGAGTCTGGAAAGGAATCCAGAAAATCAAAGGGGAAACCAACAACTCTTCCATTGATCATCTGAAACTTACAGACATTTTGATGGCAGATAAACAAGCTGTTGTCAATCTGTTGACTATCACTACTGAACAAAACTCTTCTTCCACAAACAAATCTGCTGCTTAAAAAACCTACTGAAAGAAAATATCTTGTTCTTGTGACTTTTCCTCTGACAATACTGAAGACTTTAATCTGCCCTCTTCACCTGATGAACTGAAATCAGCTGTGCAGACCTGTAGTGACGGT
Source organism: Conus canariensis (assembly GCA_033310375.1). Lineage (NCBI taxonomy): Eukaryota > Metazoa > Mollusca > Gastropoda > Neogastropoda > Conidae > Conus > Conus canariensis. Next base: position 4,200,993 of record CM065736.1, on the reverse strand, counting down.
GTTCTTGGCCTTGATGATATTCATTACCACCTTCCGAGACATCTCGAAGAAAGTTGCATTGAGACTTGTGCAGAGACAGAATCATATCTGGACTACGGGATACCTTCCGCCCTCTTGGTAGAAACATCATTTTAATTATCAAACTCCGGAAAAGACCTGAATAACTCTTCTGAGTATCACCCAATAGTTCTGAGCTGCTGACTTTGCAAAATAATGGAAAAAGATGGCCAGCTCTCGTCTGAGCGCGATTTCTGCAAGTATGATTCTGCCATTGATCAAATAGTCCTTCTTGAAACCACCGTACCCAATTCCTTCATAAACATCTTCATGGTTGCGATCTGTTTTGGCCTGGAGCCCCATGATAGCAGTTAGAAATCTGGTGTTCTCATGTTTATCATGGACAAACACTTTGCACTCTACGCAACTGGAGTCACCTATGCTTGCGTACAACGTCGTGTCCATATTCGCAAGGATAAGATCCGTGAGTTGACCGAGGGAAATGATTTTACTGTTTTGGGCACCGTATCCATTTTCACATTTTTAGACAATATTTCGAAGCTGACTCTGAAATTCGCCCAAATTTCTTTGAAATCATTATATTCACAGTTCCAGGTGTGAGGAAAGTCAAATTTTGGAGATTAATCTTCGAACAAAAACTTATATATATATATTAAAAAAAATCAGCTCTTGAAAATTTCTTGTCAGAGAAGCAATGACATACTCTGAGTTGTGACACATGCAGACTGGGGCGCTGACAGGAAACCTCTTCTCCATCTTTACAGGGCTTTGATCCGCTCCACACTGGACTACTGCTGTGTAGTCTATGGTTCTTCAAGACGTTCCCACCTCCAAACTGTAGATCCCATCCACCATCAGTAGCTTCTTCTGTGTCTTGGTGCATTCCGCACCATCCCTGTATACATTCTGTAGGAACAGACAGGGAAACTATCATACTTCAACCGTCCATTGAAACTTTCTGTGAACTGTTGTTTGAACCTCTTTGAAGGACCACGAAACCTTGCTGATGACTGAGTTGTTTTTTTTACCCTAAGTTCCAAAAGAAATCTGAAGACAACTCAGTTCTATTCCATCCTGTGGGTTTACTATTCTCCGCCTGAACACTGCAGACAGACCTTGGAGTAGTGTGTGAGTTGTCCAAAATTCCTGATGACCTACGACAGGTCTTCCTCGTCCCGAAGATGTACTTTGCTCAGATTTCTCCGGCTCACTGGAGTACGACTTTTTTTTCGAAGATTTTTGTTTTTGTTTTTCTAAATTTCCATTCTTTCAACGAATGTTTACTGATATCTCCAATGATGAGGTAGATGCCACTGCTGCAGTCTTCACCAGCTCCCTCTGAAAGACGCTCAAAATGCGTTCCTACACACTGCTTCATCTGCACTGCTGAACTCACTGCGTTGGTCCTGGCGCTCAAATGATCTCCAGATCAAAATATAAAAGATGTTCGTATTCTCTTGTACTCCCTTCTCTGCTCTTGAGGCCATTGCTGGCAATAATTTTAAGAAACATCCTGAGTTTCTGAACATGTTGAACCGTACAGTCCTCTGAAATCTGGTGGTAACAGCATACTAGTTTCTGAATATGTTGAACTGTACAGCCGTCTGAAATCTGATGGTAACAGCGTACTAGTTTCTGAACATGTTGAACTGTCCAGCCCTCTGAAATCTGATGATAACAGCATACTAGTTTCTGAATTTGTTGAACCGTACAGCCCTCTGAAATGTGATGGTAACAGCATACTAGTTTCAGAATATGTTGTACTGTACAACCCTCTGAAATCTGCTTCCTGATCAGTCGGCATTCGAGGCAACGAGATGGTTGATCAACTTACCAAGAATGCTACAAATAGAGAGCTAAGGCAACAAGATGGTTGATCAACTTACCCAGAATGCTACAAATAGAGAACTGAGGCAACGCGATGGTTGATCAACTTACCCAGAATGCTACAAATAGAGAACTGAGGCAACGGGATGGTTGATCAACTTACCCAGAATGCTACAAATAGAGAACTGAGGCAACGAGATGGTTGATCAACTTACCCAGAATGCTACAAATAGAGAACTGAGGCAACGCGATGGTTGATCAACTTACCCAGAATGCTACAAATAGAGAACTGAGGCAACGGGATGGTTGATCAACTTACCCAGAATGCTACAAATAGAGAACTGAGGCAACGAGATGGTTGATCAACTTACCCAGAATGCTACAAATAGAGAGCTGAGGCAACAAGATGGTTGATCAACTTACCCAGAATGCTACAAATAGAGAACTCAGGCAACGAGATGGTTGATCAACTTACCACGAATGCTACAAATAAGAGCTGAGCAACGAGATGGTTGATCAACTTACCAGAATGCTACAAAAGAGAACTGAGAGGATTCTTTATCCTTTACGCCGATCTGAAACCTCAAACTCAGGCTGATGTCAAACACCTCTCCCATGTGTAATTAGAAACCTCAAACTCAGGCTGATGTCAAAGACCTCTCCCATGTGTAATTCGAAACCTCAAACTCAGGCTGATGTCAAAGACCTCTCCCATGTGTCATTAGATACCTCAAACTCAGGCTTATGTCAAAGACCTCTCCCATGTGTCATTAGATACCTCAAACTCAGACTCATGTCAAAGACCTCTCCCATGTGTAATTAGAAACCTTTGAACACACTATCAGCACTAGCTTGTGGCTGTTTTAATTTTGACATTTACAGTAAAGCTGTATGCGATTGGAAATGGGAAATTTCTTTTTCTTTCTTTCTGCGTACGCAGGCTGATACTCCTGAGGACACTGTCTGTATAGACAGGCAGTGAAGCTTTGTGTGTATGACCGTTTTTTATCCCGCCATTAAGGCATCTTCGGGGAAGGTGCATGCTATGTGTAACGTGTCATCCATACCAACGGCCAAACTGGCCTTCTCTTCCGAAAGTTGGTGATGGGATTTGACGTGTGTGCAAGATGTTGTGCGTGCGTTCACACACGGAACCTCGGTGTATAGTCTCATTCGAAGGACTGTATGGGGAATGGAGTCGGAACCAATGTTAACTCCGAGGGAAAAATCCCCCTGTACCGAAATTCGAACCCGCAACCCCAGGATCACGAGTCCGGCGCTCTACCAACTGAGCTATTCTGGCCCCGGAAATTGGAAATAAAACTTCTTCAAACCAAAGACCACTACAAGAGTACTAGAACACTCAAACGGATAACAAACTCTTTCGAATCCATTCAAACAGTCATGATGTTTTGTTTTTTTTTAAACCATAAGTTTCTGATGGTCATAAAGAGGAAACAGCTTTGTGACTATCATACACAGGACACTTCTTTTACACACACCAGTATTTTCGAAAGGCGAAGAAGCTCTATAGAGCATTCCATGTGACGTTCCACTCACTATAAACCATTGTTCTTAAAAAGCACTGGGACTTACAAGATGTCAGACATGAACACGTCACAGCAGACTCTTTGAAGACCTTGTTCAGAAAGGTCCCACCTGATAAAATTTCTTTTAGTTCCTTAAAGAGGTAAGGATTTTCCATCTGGTATACGACATTACAGAAGAACGATTGTAAAACAATTTCATCGTGTTTATTTTATGTATTGTGTGCGTGTGGCGTTTTTACCATCTATGGGAGGGATACCTTGGCAAGGCGACAGCCCTGATATGGCCCTTTGCGGTCGGCTGGCCATACATAACACGAATTGAGCACACCATCGAAGAGCACACCATCGAATTACTTGACAGAGACTTGATTTTTAAGCAAGATATGAGTTCAGCCTTAGTCAATATATACGACACGCGGCACGAACCTTTACGGTACATTTGGGTTTGATCGAGATCTGACTGCTGCTTGGTTTTGTCGGCTTCTTTCATCTTGGTGAAGCTGGTGGCCTCAGCAATGTCTTGACACAGCTGGGCAGACGCTTCCACGCCCAGGAAGTCTGCTAGCTTCTGGATGGCCTTCTTCGGATCCTGTGATGATCACAGTGTTTGTCGTTATGAACAACAAAAGCAACGATAATCTTGATACAAATTATCCAAATAAACCACAACGCCTAAACGTTTCTTTTCTTCAAAAATAATACAAAGCCATACATTGTACTCCCAGACCATGTTATTCAGCTACACATTATCATCATCAACATCATTATCATCTTCATCGACCCGTAATAAAGACAATTAATTCACATTCTGCCCATACACACAGGCACACACACACACGTACGTATATATACACGAATGTATGTATGTATGTATGTCTCTACATATAACATAGATACATGCACAGACAGTTAGACAAACATATAGATAGACAGACAGATAGATAGATAGGTAGGCTGAGAGTAGACAGATATACAGATAGATCGACAGATAGATAGATTAGTAGACTGATAGATAGATAGATAGATAGATAGATAGATAGATAGATAGATAGATAGATGTGTATGTGCACGTGCGTGTGTGTTATTTCGACATACCATGTGTGTGTGTGTGTGTGTGTGTGTGTGTGTGTGTGTGTGTGTGTGTGTGTGTGTGTGAGTGAATAAGTGTGTGTATCTGTGTTTGCTTTCTTGTCTGTTGGTAAAATTAAAATCAAATCTTCTTTACTGACCACAAATAGATCTCTTTGGGTTTTATAGTGCTTCCTTTGAAATGGAGACTGGGGCACGAAAAATAATGTCAAAGACAGACAGACAAAACAAAACCGGAAGAGACAGAGAACACCATACCTCCTTGGTGTCCTCAAAGGACATGGTGAAGAACGGAAAGTCCGGGTTGTTTCTCTTAAACTCATCCATGTCCTTGAGGTAGGTGAAGTAATTGCCCCCTGGTGCTGGCAACAAATATTCCGAATTAAATCATGAGTGCTGATCTGCTGATCATGCAATAAAACAGGTTGTAATGATTTCATGGCTCTGTTCTGCAGCTGGGACAAAATGTATAACTTTAAAAACAAGTTGACACGTCCAGTGTGCTAGGTGTGTGTGTGTGTGTGTGTGTGTGGGGTGTGTGAGTGTGTGTGTGTGTGTGTGTGTGTGTGTGTGTGTGTGTGTGAGTGAGTGAGTGAGTGTGTGTGTGTGTGTGTGTGTGTGTGTGTGTGTGTGTGTGTGTGTGTGTATGCGTGTGTTGTGCAGTTGGGACAAAATGTATAACTTTAACAGCAAGTTGACACGTCCAGTGTGTTAGTGTGTGTGTGTGTGTGTGTGTGTGTGTGTGTGTGTGTGTGTGTGTGTGTGTGTGTGTGTGTATGCGTGTGTTGTGCAGTTGGGACAAAATGTATAACTTTAACAGCAAGTTGACACGTCCATTAAGTGTGTGTGTGTGTGTGTGTGTGTGTGTGTGTGTGTGTGTGTGTGTGTGTGTGTGTGTGTGTGTGTTGTGTGAGTGAGTGTGCGCGCGCGCGCGCGAGCGCTTGTATGTACATGAAAAGAGAGTAAGCTTACTGGTAATAAGTCATGAACAATGCAGCACAAACAGCAAAATAAAGAAGACAAAGGCATAAAACAAAGAAACAAACACACGAACAAAACAAATGATTAACTGAAAGAAATATAAAACTTAAAGGTGACTCAGGGTGACTGTTTGTTTTATGGTAGGTTGACGTTTAATCCTGGCAGACTAAAGGCACAAACTAAATCCTAAGATATTTCTTACCACAGCGGATATCAAACAACCCCTCACTCTTTCCCCGTCACTTCAATTCTCTCCTCACCCTCCCTGCAATCCCCCTCCCCCCCCCCCCCCTCCTTCCTGCATTTGCATACCCCTCCCCACACATACACATTTCTTGAAGAAAAAAATACTGACACGGGGGAAATTAAGAACTTTAATGTATCATATAATGCCTTATCAAAAAAAAAAAAGAAAGAAAGAAAGAAAGAAAAAGAAAAAGAAACGAAAAAAAAACCCCGATAGGAAACAAATGATACTTTTCAGTTTCAGTTTCATCAAGGAGGCGTCACTGCGTGGGGACAAGTCCTTATGCGCTACATCACATCCGCTAAGTTCTGAGACCACACAATTCTCATGATTTAAAGCTTGTGGATAAATGAATTAACGACTAAGATGAGAGAACTGAAGAAGAGGGTCTCGTGGCTACGACTTAGCAGATGTCTGACCTACAGCATTAGCCCAACGCGCTGGTCAGACCTTGAGTGCCTACCTAACATTGGTTGTTGTGCCATTATTATCTATTATCATTGATGTATAAATGATACCTGAATGTGCCATTATTATCTATTATCATTGATGTATAAATGATACCTGAATTTATTATCTGTATCTGATTTTTCTTTGGCGCAGAGTCTTACCATCAGCCGTAAACTGCATACGCTCGAGCCCTTCCATGGTGATGTCCTTCAGAGGTGGTATCTGACGAAAATGGAAAAATCCAGATACTAGAACGTCCTTCACATTGCGATAGACGTGAATGACCTTGACCTTTTTCTCCACGATTTGACGGGGAAGTAACTGCAATGGGAGATGGGAGTTGAGGACCCTTGGCGACGGTTGGGATTCCAGTTTTTTCGATTTCGGTGGCTTCCATCATGGCGAAGTCTTTGGTTCGTTTCTCGTACTCTGCTTTGCCTGAGAGCAGCATGGAGGTCACCTCCCATATCCAGTGAGTGCCTGAGAAAATGAGAATGTGAAAACCTGGATTTTCACTTACATGACCTTCAGAAATTACTGTGTGTATCATTGTTTTCTCTTTTTTGTTTGTTTGTTTTGTTGGTTTTGATTTTGCCAGTCCATCTGCACACATACGCGCGCGCGCGCGCGCGCGCGCCAACACACACACACACACACCCCACACCCCACACCCACCAAAAACACACCACACGCGCCCGCCCACACATACACACACACACCACACACATACCACACACACACACACACACACACACACACACACACACACACACACACACTTCAGTAGTTATTGCTTTACCTTCTATTTCTTCACAACCAGAACCATCAATATTGAAACAACTTTTTCTTTCACGTTTTCTTAATGAGTATAATTGAGACGATTTAGCGTTCCAATAATACTGCAGTAGGGCATCATAAAGACATACGATGACAGATTTGGATTTGCCCTGTGCTTTAACTGCATTAGGGCATCATAAAGGCATACGATGACAGACTGGGATTTGCCCTGTGCTTTAACTGCAGTAGGGCATCATAAAGGCATACGATGATAGACTGGGATTTGCCCTGCGCTTTAACTGCGGTAGGGCATCATAAAGGCATACGACGACAGATTGGGATTTGCCTTGCGCTTTCTTTCATAAACTACATCGTGAAGTCATAATTATAAAACTGAGCTCAATGTCAGATTGGGTCAATTAACCTTCATATATATATATATATATATATATATATATATATATGTATATATATATATATATATATGTGTGTGTGTGTGTGTGTGTGTGTGTGTGTGTGTGCGTGTGTGTGTGTGGTGTGTGTGTGTGTGTGCGCGCGCGCGTCCGTGCGTGTGTGCGTGCGTGTAAGCGTGTGCATGTGCATGTGTGTGTGTGTGTGTGTGTGTGTGTGTGTGTGTGTGTGTGTGTAAACTGACCACAAAATAGATACTGCAAAAAAGATATTTTTTTCAATACCTATCCACTAGATTATAAATCCCTCCCCCCCCCCCCCCCCCTCCCCGCCTTCCAAAAAAAAAAGAAAGAAAAGAAAAGAAAAAAGCTTGCATGTCACAGATTATGACCAGACACCCCAAAAAAAAAAAAAGAGAGAGAATCAAACAAACAAACAAACAAAACGTTCACAACAAAAGACGATGGGATGACCCAGGCAGACAGAACAGTGAAAAGACGTCAATTCTAAGGGAGGGACAGAACAGAGAAAGTTACTAAACAACACACACACAGTTCAGAGGATGGTGTGAGAGGAAGGAGTGAGATGGCTATTTGTACTGATAGGACATCGCCCCCCCCCCCCCCCCCCTCCCCAGAGCCCCGCACCCCACCCTCACCCCCCAAATCATCCCCATCCATGAGAATAGCTTGTTGATCCGATTTTTTTTCCCCATACAACTGACTGCAGTGTTCGACGACTTCGACCACGTCAACTTACGATCCACCTTGCCTTAAGTTATTTAAACAGTAAACAAGTGGGGTATGTTTTGCTCCCATAAGAAAACCTAACACAGAGTAACTTTTATTCAAGACTGGCACAGCCTTTTAAACTTGAATAAAGTCAGACAAATACATAGACGAACAATCTAATAGTAGGGGAAAAAACAAGCACAGGCCAACAACTGAACTGTCTTCATAGTAATGACTTGGCAAAGATTTTCCCCCCACTATTAGATTGTTCGTCTATGTATTTGTCTGACTTTATTCAAGTTTAAAAGGCTGTGCCAGTCTTGAATAAAAGTTACTCTGTGTTAGGTTTTCTTATGGGAGCAAAACATACCCCACTTGTTTACTGTTTATCGTTTACTGTTCCCTGCCTCATTTCATTTCCGATTAAGTTATTTAGACTTATCAGGGAAGGGGAAAAATATGTATATACATATTAGTTCTAATGTTCAACTGCAGGCGCCTCTTGTTTCATCACGCGTGTGAGGCTCCATTCCAGAAATTAATGCGCCAAGGCCTTGCTTAATTAAGGAGTTGAATATTTATAGACTGGCACAATTACACTGTTTTGAGACTTTTCATTGTGTCTGAAAGTTCACTTTCCTCGCTTTCTTTCACACGGCCATCACATTACAAGCCAGGTGGTTTCAAGCAGACAGATTAAAATCAAAGGAATGTGGACCTATTTGAGGGGTACCATCTGGCACAAAGACAGGGTCACGGGTGAGTGCATAGGCCTGAAATGTGACGTCATCCAAGGGGAAGGTCACGTATTTGAAATGCTGGCTGCACTTTTACGCTAGGCCTCAAAATACTTCCATTGATATTAATGATGTGATCTTTGAATTTCTGAAAGAGATGAAAATCTTCCATCAGACCTAAGAATTTACAGAAGAAAGATTTTTAACCAAATTTCCGGTGTGTTTTAAGAAAGTGTATTTGAAAGGATTGTGTGAATGAGTTTTTTTTTCTTCTTCTTTCTAACGATTTGAGAGTTGACTTCAGCGTGGTAACAGCCCTGATATGGCCCTCTGCGGTCGGCTGGGCTGTAACAACATTACCTTACCTTACATGGGTTATATAGTGATTTGGTGCTAAATCCCAATTGTGCCGTGCGGCCTACGCCCCTTACGGTCACCTTGACCCCGCCAGAGAGAGTAGACACACACGCTTGTCCGCTTTGCACTCACGAGGCAGTGACACAGACATACCACGGTCGATGGGCAGTGTCAGTACTGAGAAAGAGAGGAGAGAGAGAGAGAGAGGAGAGAGAGAGAGACAGAGAGAGAGAGAGAGACAGAGAGAGAGAGAGGCCATGATCTAGGATGACATATCTGTGACAGCTGTGGAAGCTATATTTTCCTGACGATTTACACACACACACACACAACAACACACACACACACACACACACACCACACACACACACACACACACGCACGCACGTACACACACACACACACACACCCCACACACACACACATGCGCGTGCGCGCGCGCACGCACGCACACACACATACAAACACTTCACACACACACACACACACACACACACACACACACACACACACACACACACACACACACACACACGTACACACATACAAACACTCACACACACGCGCGCGCGCGCGCGCGCGCGTACCATCTTGAGCGGTATTATGTATGAAATCCACACGTGGCAATCGTCGTTAAAAGTTTTTTTTCTTAGCTGGACAAATACTTGATTTCTCAACAATAACAACAACAACAACAACAACAAAAACTGAAACAAAAAATGCATATGCGTAACCAGTCATACAATATACAGTTTGCAAGCATCTGTGCCCCACCTGACTTTGCATACGCCAGGAGCATGACGTCATCAGCATTGATGTCCATGGCCTTCAGGCGTTGCACGTGCTCTTCCATGGGTCGTTTGCAGGTGGCTTCAAAGATGGCGGGAACCTTCACCCCCTCCACCAGGCGGAACATGGTTGAGGGATCCACCGATTTCTCGGCATGTCCTTTCGCCTTGGACTGCAATAAAAAAAAGTAGGGGATGCAAAGTACCCCAATTACCCCCTACCCAGAGATGAATGTGTTAACGGGTTCAACTGGAAAGACAGGAACCATACAGTCCTGTTTCCATCAATGGATGCGACTCTGAGAATATTGCTGACATTTACAGACCAACACTGCAGGTGTCTCAATCTCTCGAGCCTGGTTGATGCTGGTATATATATCATGACAGTAAACATAGGGTACAGCCCATCATGCTGTCTCAGACCAACACTGCAGGTGTCTCAATCTCTCGGGCCTGGTTGATGCTGGTTATACACGATGACAGTAAACATAGGGTATAGCCCAATCATGCTGTCTCAGACCAACACTGCAGGTGTCTCAATCTCTCGGGCCTGGTTGATGCTGGTCTATAATCATGACAGTAAACATAGGGTACAGCCCAATCATGCTGTCTCAGACCAACACTGCAGGTGTCTCAATCTCTCGGGCCTGGTTGATGCTGGTCATATAATCATGACAGTAAACATAGGGTAAGCCCAATCATGCTGTCTCAGACCAACACTGCAGGTGTCTCAATCTCTCGGGCCTGGTTGATGCTGGTATATACACGATGACAGTAAACATAAGGTACAGCCCAATCATGCTGTCTCAGACCAACACTGCAGGTGTCTCAATCTCTCGGGCCTGGTTGATGCTGGTATATACACGATGACAGTAAACATAAGGTACAGCCCAATCATGCTGTCTCAGACCAAACTGGAATTCCCTAGCATCATTCTCATCCTCATCGATCAGCACTTAAAAGAGTGAGTGAATGTGTGTGTGTGTGTGTGTGTGTGTGTGTGTGTGTGTGTGTGTGGTGCGTGCGTGTGCGTGCACGTGCGTGCGTGCGTGCGTGCACGTGCGTGCGTGGTGTGTGTGTGTGTGTGTGTGTGTGTGTGTGTGTGTGTGTGTGTGCGTGTGCGTGCGCGCATGCGCGCGCGCGCACATTGGTGTGTGCAGTTCACATGATGAGTCAGTCAAACCCGCAAAGCATAAGTGAGTTACATGTGTCTACTGATTATACATCAATGGTCTGGGCAATGCGAACTGTGGCATGCATGACATAACAACAACAACAAAATCATCAGGTTTTCAAGCGCAATAACAGACATACATACATACATACATACATGTATACATAAGAAAGAGGGAAGGCAAAACTTTGCTCCACTGTTTTACCGACGCACTTGCTTGGATTTTGCGCGATTCCATAACACACACACACACACACACACACACACACACACACACACACACACCTACACACACACATACACGCATACACGCGCGCGCGCGCGCACACACACACACACACACACACAGTGGAAGGGGAGAGAGAGAGAGAGAGAGAGAGAGAGAGGAGGGAGGGAGGGAGGGAGGGAGGGAGGGAGAGAGATTTTTTTGACACTTTGATAGTTTACTGTAATTAGCTATGAAGCCCTTGTGACTGAGGGTACACACTGAATTCATGTAGGCCTACAGCGGCAATGTCATGAACAACAACATGCAGTAATATTCACACAACACACACACACACACACACACGCGCGCGCGCGCGCGCGCGCGAGCACGCACGTACGTCTTCATACACGTATATTAGTCTCACACACACACACACACACACACACACACACACAACACACACACACACATTACACACACGTGCGCGTGCGCTGCGAACGCACACATACAGCCCAGTGTTGACTTACCGCCATCTTTCAGTCACTTGTCAAAGTTCCAAACCCGCACCAGTCCTTAAAATCTCCCAATAATACCTACACGATAAAGCACCAGGCCTTAAAGTCTCCCAGTAATAACTATACGATAAAGCACCAGTCATTAAATTCTCTCAGTAAGAACTACCCGATAAAGCACCAGTCATTAAATTCTCTCAGTAAGAACTACACGATAAAGCACCAAAACACGAATCAACCACCGCTTCTCCAAGAGTTGCCCGTCCCTGCCCGTGTTATGTCATCAACACACGTCACGTTACCACAACTGCACACACTTGCACCGACGGACTGATTTCAATCACACGGTTGAAAAGACACATACAGCTTTGTGTGCAGACCCTACGCAGAAATCCAGTATCCTTGCTCTCTGTTAGACAAATAGTTCACATCTGGCGCAGCGAAGCAGACGTGCTGCTCCTTCCTTACTAGAGAAAAGATGTGACACGGGAAACAATCTGACGATGTCAAGAGCCGCTAAATGGTGGATTTGAAATGTCGACGCAATTATCCTTCTTCAGCAGCAGGAAACGTGCCACAAACCCCCTCGCCAACCGCTGCTGTTTTTCGCAAGGCCAATGAAAACGTGGCAGTGGGGCCCAGATGGGGTAACCACTTAAAAAAGTTACACTGCTTATTACCGAAACCCGAAGCTTTGATAGTAGGCCTACTCTCATCAGTCACAACCCATGACGTGTGAAAGTGCAAGACTATGTGTGAACGTCCTATCAACTTTCATGGAGAAAAAAAAAAATCAGTGCTTTGTACGGAAACGTTACATGTGTACCTTCCCCCGTCCAATCCAATCATCCATGTTAGCCTTAGGGCAGTCAACCTTCGTCTGTCAGCAACTTCACAAAACAGGCCCCGTGACATGAGGCAAGGCAAGACACAGCCTTCAAGTCTCCGCTCTCCCCGCCTCCACCCTGTCCCCACCCTTCCTCACCTCCCCCCCCCCCCACCTCCCTCCTTCAACACATAGCTCAATTGATCGGTCACTGGTAGGCAGTGTGAACAGCCGCACTTCTCACGCCTCGAGAAACGATCGTATGCACGCTACCGCCGCTTAAAGAAAAACAAATCAGCAATTATATGTAAGTGGTCGCATACACACATACTCGAGCGCTCGGCGTGAAAACAGGCACACAAAGACACACGCATACACACGACGTGACGAAGTAAGGAACCACTACACACGCGCCTAGAATTCATGCACACACACACACACACACACACACACACACACACACACACACACACACACACACACACATAGCGCGCGCGCACTCCTTCTCTCTCTCTCCTCCTCTCTCTCTCTCCCACAAGATCACACGCGCCGGCGCGCCGCGTGCACGCATACACCACCACCAACCACACACACACACACACACACACACACACACCAGGGGCAGAGAGGTGTGTGACATCTGCTTCAAAGATCAGCAGGGGACATGGAGCTTTAGAACGAACGAAAACTCCAGTAAAGCTCTGTGTGTGTGTGTGTGTGTGTGTGTGTGTGTGTGTGTGTGTGTGTGTGTGTGTGTGTTTCGCGCGCGTGTGTGTGTAGGGGGAAGTGGTTGGTGCGTGCGTGGTGTGTGTGTGTGTGTGTGTGTGTGTGTGTGTGTGTGTTGTGTGTGTGTGTGTGTGTGCCTGCGTGCGTGCGTGCGTGTGTGTGTGGGGTGTGTGTGTGTGTGTGTGTGGTGTGGTGTGTGTGTGTGTGTGTGTGTGTGCGCGTGTCCCTTGTCCTTTACGACGCAAACATCTTTTTTTTTTTTTTTTTTTTTTTTGCTGTTCGTTCTTTTTTCTTTTTTCCTCCGATTTTTTTTTTTCTCAAACCTGGTGTAAAAAAAAAAGACCTCGTGATTGAAAAGATGAAAAATCCTACGTGGTATACCTTAGGGCTTACTATTCCTAGTCGGTTCTCTTTTTACTGATGAAAGAGACAATGAAAGCCACTTTAGTTAATAACCGAAGGTGATTGTGTGGTAGTGGTTTCGCCATAGGGGAAAGATTTAAAAAAAAAAACAAACAAACAAAAACAAACACCGAAAGAAAGAAACCGTGAATGGTTGCAGCAGTACACCAAGTTTTGTTCATACGTGGCCTACTAGTGTCGTTGTTCATACGTGGCTTACTAGTGTCGTTGTTCATGACGGGCTCTACTGGATGTCGTTGTTCATACGTGCTACTGTGCGTTTCAACGTGCTACTAGTGTCGTTGTTCATACGTGGCTTACTGAGTGTCGTTGTTCATACGTGGCTTACTGAGTGTCGTTGTTCATACGTGGCGTACTAAGTGTCGTTGTTCATACGTGGCTTACTAAGTGTCGTTCTTCATACGTGGCTTACTAAGTGTCGTTGTTCATACGTGGCGTACTAAGTGTCGTTGTTCATACGTGGCTTTACTGAGTGTCGTTGTTCATACGTGGCTTGCCAAGTGTCGTTGTTCATACGTGGCTTACTGAGTGTCGTTGTTCATACGTGGCTTACTAAGTGTCGTTGTTCATACGTGGCTTACTGAGTGTCGTTGTTCATACGTGGCTTACTGAGTGTCGTTGTTCATACGTGGCTTACTGAGTGTCGTTGTTCATACTGGTTTACTAAGTGTCGTTGTTCATACCTGGCTTACCAAGTGTCCTCAGTCGCAGCGACGTTGTGCATGCTTGGAAAGAAAGTAAAGAAGGAAGAAGTGTGAGGAAAAAAACTGTTTTTCGAGTTCATCCCAATCTCATCGTGAGCTGACTGGCTGCATATACCTTTCTTCTCTGTGACCCGTTTTGACTGGAGGGAGAAAAAAAAAACGACAGCACCCTCCCTGCCCCACCCCTCCACCCATCCCCACTACCACCCACCTGATCTCCTCTGTACCGGTGAGTGTGTTTTTTTCTCTTCGTGTTACTTGGTGAAGTAAGGGATCCGCTTGTCTTCAATCTTCGTCCGTGTTGTGTGTGTTGTGTGTGTGTGGTGTGTGGTGTGTGTGTGTGTGTGTGTGTGTGTGTGTGTGTGTGTGTGTGTGTGTGTGTGTGTGTGTGTGTGTGTGTGCGTGCGTGCTGAAGCGTCACTCGCCCTTTCTGTTTGTCTCCTGTGTCAGTCTTGTGAAGGTGTCTTTCTTGAACTGTGTGTTCCTCTCTGTTTATGTCGTCTGTGTCTGCTTAAACCTCTCTGTCTGTCTGTCTATCTGTCTGTCTACTTGTCGACCTGTGTGTCTCTCTGTGTCTGTCTGCCTGTCTGTCTCTCCTCTCTGTCTATTTGTCTGTCTGTCTGTCTGTCTCTCTCACTGACATATGTGTCAGTGTCAGTGTCAGTGTCAGTGTCAGTCTCTCTCTCTCTCTCTCCTCTTCTCTCTCTTCTCCAGTCTCTTCCTTCTCTCCTCTCTCTCTCTCTCTCCTCTCTCTCTCAACAACAAAAACAACTACTATATCATATTCCTCACTTCCTTGAAAATCAATCTCGCTTTTTGAACAGGAATGCTGAATATGAATATAACCAGGTATACTCAAACACGACTGTGTCATTAATCACTGTTCTCCCCCCCCCCTCCACCCTCTCCCCCCAAGCTATTTTGATCATACTATTCTTAATGATTGAAGCTTCTTATATCCTCTTTCTGCGTATTAATATTATAGAGCAAAAACCCAAACAAATAAACCAACCAACAAACAACAACAACAAAAGAATGAATGGGCCGCTGAACAAAGGAACAAAGTACAGAACAAACTCAACGCGTTTCGACCTATTAGGTCTTCGTCAGGCAGGACAAATAACATTCAAAACAATGAGAACAAGGCATGAACAGACAAGTCACGTACCTCTTCGATCTGGATGTTTTCATTGTTTTGACTGTGTTTCTTCTGTATTGTGTTTCTGTCTCTCTGTGTTGACGTGAATATGCGCGCGCGCGCGCGCGCGCGCGCGTGTGTGTGTGTGTGTGTGTGTGTGTGTGTGTGTGTTTCTGTCTCTCTGTTTCTATTTGTAGACGTGAATACGTGTGTGTGTGTGTGTGTGTGTGTGTGTATGTGTGTGTGTGTGTGTGTGTGTGTGTGTGTGTGTGTGTTTCTGTCTCTCTGTTTCTGTTTGTAGACGTGAATACGTGTGTGTGTGTGTGTGTGTGTGTGTTGCGTGTGTGTGTGTGTGTGTGTGTGTGTGTGTGTTGTGTGTGTGCATGAGAGAGGAGAGAGAGAGAGAGAGAGAGAGAGAGAGAGAGAGAGAGAGAGAGAGAGAGAGAGAGAGAGAACCGTTTTGTTATTGGGTGAGAGAAGCGAGGGAGTTTGGCTTTCCTGCCAGAAACAGGCTATAGAGTTCGGGGTTACAGCGAAGGTCAAGTTGTAACAGATTAAAATCGCCCTGGCTCTGTTAAAAACAAATCTGGATATAGAACGGATGGTTTTAGCTTGGAAGTTGGGGTCAGTAAATTAGTTTAATGCCATAAATCAACACAAATAGCAGAATGGTGCATGACGTGTGCACTACTTGTGTTCTTACGCCATTGGTAGGGCACTAGGATTTTGGAGTGAAAAGTCTAGCAGACGACAGGAAGATGAAAGATCATGTGGATGTGGATCGTGCATGCACAGAAAAAGGAACGGACATGAGATCTGCCTCCGAGTAAGGTAAGGTATGGGTCCAGGGCTGGACTGTGTGATGAATATGTTTTGGTACTGGCTGATCTTCTGAGAAACGCCAATGTGCAGCTTTGAGTGTAATGGAGAATATATAGCGTTTTCTGGCCAAAACCGTAGCCGTGGACTCGGACCAAACGCTCACACTCTTTCAGTGTACGATAGGCCTAGCAGTGCCTCACCACTTTCCGCGCGTTTTAAGGCTGACGTGGGTGTGTAACAGAAAAGTGGAAGGGGTTCCCTCCAATTTCTCTGGTGTGTACCTTCAACCGAATGTCAATAGCCAAGCGGCCGCCGTCACAGCACAGTGAACTTCGCATGACCCCGTCTCACCTCTTTTTTCCGAGTTTATACCGTCCCCTGAAAAGTGTTTTACGTCCGTCCGAAAAGCAAGATACCTTGCCGCGTGGTGAATGAGTGGAAATGGTAACTACACAACGAACAAACTAACGAATGAAAGAACGAAATTTTGTTTTACCAGGTAATGAGATGAACAATGTAGTATTTTTTCCCCATCCATCCCTTGGGGACCAAAAAAAAAAAATCATAAAGCACACACACACACACACGCGCGCGCGCGCACGCATGCACGTACGCACACACGCATGCACGCACGTACGCACGCACACGCATGCATGAACGCACACAGAGGACCTGGGATGGGGAACAGAGATGCTGATTCACGGAGAAAAAACGTGTGCACACAGGAAGGATAGGTAGAAGGCTTTTGACAGAAGTTGATACTGTGAGCGGTTTTTTTTTTTTTTTTTTTCCTTTTTCCAATTTTTTTTTTTTTTTAAATTCTGATAAAGTAGGGAGTTGGATCTGGATTCGGATTAGAAGAGATGTGCACTTTGCAAAGGGTGTGCACTGATGTTGACGTCAAGAGCCTGATTGACGTTAGCAAAATATACAGTGGCGGATTTACCACAACCTATGGTGAACATATCCTAGCGTTATTTCAAAATGATTCTTGGGATATGAAGAAAATGATGAATTAGGACTCGACATGACGTTGAACTTGTCGCTAAATTTGTGAGTGAAAACAAACAAGGTTAACGGGAAGAAAAACTGTCAAGACATGTTAATTAAGTGTGTGTATATGTGTGTGTGTGTGTATATGTGTGTGTGTGTGTGTGTGTGTGTGCGTGAGAGCGTTCGTGTATGCATAAGTGTGCTTGTTTGTGTGTGTTTATGTGCATGTGTATGTGTGTGTCTGTCTGTCTGTCTGTGTTTATGTTGGGTGTGTGCCCTTTTGATTGACTAGCAATAACTTCTCAGTTCTTGCCACTCAGTAAAACGTCTAAGAGGAAATGATGACTAAATTTCAGTCAAAGAAACCACAATCGTCGTTCAAACGAATTGCACAAAAGCATCATCTTGGGACCATTTACATCATAAAGGGTCAT
>CM065736.1:4128070-4175570 GCA_033310375.1 Conus canariensis | reverse complement strand
TCCTTATGTCCTCACGCACAGGAGTAATGCAGTAAGGTTAAAAAAAAAAAAAAAAAAAGAAAAATTAAGACTGACTCGACTATCCACTCATTTAAATGATGACATTGTATCTTACTGATATCTTCCACATGCGATGAATGATAATATTCATTCAGATATCTCTTATAATGCATTATCTTAAATTTCCTTGTCCTTCATCTGTCTAATTTTCAATGCTTCCGCGATGAATTCCGCAACTGATTTAATTACAAGTTCATCATCTGATGAGAGAGAGAGAGAGAGAGAGAGAGAGGGGGGGGGGGCGGGGGGGGGGGGGGGGGGGGCAAACATCAAATCTTGACCTCTCTTTTTTCCCCAGCCTCAGTCGCAGCCAATAAAGGACGAAGAGCAGACCAGTGACCCCCGACTGGCCAAGCTGGTGGAGGTGGAGGGGATCTTTTTACCCAAACGCTTCCAAAACAGTCGTCCCCTGCCAGAGCACGTGGAACTTCTCAAAGGCCTGGAGATGAGGGAGAGTGACATTGTGTTGATGGCCTACCCCAAGTCAGGTGTGTGTGTGTGTGTGTGTGTGTGTGTTGTGTGTTGTGTGTGTGTGTGTGTGTGTGTGTTGTGTGTATGTGTTGTGTGTGTGTGTGTGTTGTGTGTGTATGTGTTGTGTGTGTGTGTGTGTGTGTGTGTGTGTGTGTGTGTGTGTGTGTGTGTGTTCACTTCTATATCCGCTTAGCTCTGTTTTCTTCATGCTCTTTGGTTTACCAGCCATTTTATTCTCTCAGCTCTATTTCTCACAGTGTTTTTTTTTTTTTTTCTACAAACACTGAAATAATTTCAGGCACTCACTGGATGTGGGAGGTGATCTCCATGCTGGTGTCAGGCAAAGCAGAGTACGAGAAACGAATGAAAGAGTTCGCCATGATGGAAGCCACTGAGATCGAAGATCTGCAATCCCAACCGTCGCCAAGGGTCCTCAACTCCCATCTGCCGTTCCGACTTCTGCCCCGGCAGATCAAGGAGAAGAAGGTCAAGGTCATTCACCTCTACCGCAATGTCAAGGACCTCTTTGTTTCCATGTATTTCCACTACAGGCAAGTGCCTGGTGAAGAGGCCTTGAACCTGGAAGATTTCGAGAAAACCTTTATGTCTGATACTGGTGAGTTTCGTCCCTTTGTTTCTTTGAATTTCTTTTGTCCTTTTCTTCCGTTTGACATTCTTCTCTTTTTACTTTACTTTAAAAAGCTGTCATTTGCTGTATTTCATTTGTCTTTCTCCCCTTATTTCCCTCTTTCCATCTCTACTTCTGGCCCCCTCGGGGTTGCCGGGGACTTTTTGGAGATGAATAACTCCCCCATTTTGTGGAGGTTCTGAGTTCGAATCTACCTCTTTTCTATGACGTCTTTGACTCTGCCTTTTTTCTGTCTCTGGCAAGAGGAATGGAACTTGCAGACGGAAAACGAACTATTTCTAATGTCTTGGGATTCGTTTGTCTACGTTTTTCGGTGGAGCCTTATACATACTTTTTGAAATTTATTTCAAATCCATCCAGACCTGAGAGAGTTTCCACCATGTTCCCGAGAAGGCCGTAAAGAAGAAACAGTCTTGTGCTGTTTGTGTACATGCCGCTCCTTTTACACCCATTCTCATCTTTTAAAATGTGAAGAAGCTCCGTGGTGTATTCCATGTCATGTACCACTCACGGCAAAACAATACATTTAGAGTGTTGAGACTTGCATGTTATGCGATATAAACATTTTACAGCAGACTCCACTCTAACCTTGTTCGGAGATGTCCAATCTGATGTGATCTTTGAATTTGTGAAAGATGTAAACATTTTTCATCTGATCTAAGATTTTACGGAAGAAAGATTTTTAACGAAGTTTCCAGTGTGTATCTATAAGTTGCATTTTAAAGGGTTGTGTGAATTTTTTTGTTTTGGTGACTGGTGAGTTGACTTAAACGCGATTACAACCTGATATAGCCCTTTGCGATCGGCTGGGCTATAAGCAACATTACCTTACCTTGTATGTAAAACTGTAGTCTACTGGGATTTTTTTTAACCTTTGTGGACCATTCTCCTGTCATTGTTCTGGAAACGTGTAGACCTGTTCATTTTTTTTGGTCACAAATTATGACAAGCCAACGTTTTGGGTGTATTCCATGTCATGTACCACTAACAATGAAACATGCTCTTTTAGTGGACTTGTGTGATGTGAGATATAAACACCTTACAGCAGACTCCATGAAAGTCTTGTTCAGAGATGTCCCACCTGTTGTGATTTTCGAATTTCTGAAAGAGGTCAATATTTCTCATCTGATCTAAGATTTTACGGAAGAAAGGGTTTTTTTTTGTTGTTTTTTGTTTTGTTTTTTGTCCTCCAACCTCCATTTTTTTCCACATTTTTTTTTCACTTTTCCTCTTCTTGGAAGAATGATTTAAAGGAAATTTTCCGGTGCGTTTTTAGAAGGTGTGTTTTAATGAGTGGTGTGGAGGTGTGCCTTTTTTCAACTAAGACTCTCTCAATTTATCTTTTGGCAATCTCGAGGTAGTGGACATTGTAAGCACTGTCCAGACTGGGGCACTAGCTGGTCATTTTGCAGTGTGCACTTGCCCATGTGACTTTTTCTTATATATATATTTGATGGCTTTTTCCCTCCGTTATTATTTTAAGATTATTAAAAAATCTGGCGGTAAAAAAACTCAAGGCAACACCAGCTTCTCTCAGCACAGCCTAGCTTTCAATGCCTGAAGAATGACAGCAACTCAGCTACCATGTCGTTCACTGCTTTCGTTGTTTGTTCTTTTGATAAGGAGAATGACAGCAACTCAGCTACCATGTCGTTCACTGCTTTCGTTGTTTGTTCTTTTAATCAGGAGAATGACAGCAACTCAGCTACCATGTCGTTCACTGCTTTCGTTGTTTGTTCTTTTGATAAGGAGAATGACAACAACTCAGCTACCATGTCGTTCACTGCTTTCGTTGTTTGTTCTTTTGATAAGAAGAATGACAGCAACTCAGCTACCATGTCGTTCACTGCTTTCGTTGTTTGTTCTTTAATAAGGATATAAGCTTTTTGATGATCTGACCTGGTCAGGATATACGTGTTTGTTTTTTTTTCACCACACGAGTTTGAGAAGGCCCTGTGTGTGGCTGAATGATGATAGTAAAGAATACAGACTATAGCTTCCTTCATTTCTTTCTTTCTTTCCTTCTGTCTGTTCTTCTGTTCGTCCTCTTTTTCATCTCTATCGCCCGCCCATGCTTCTCAACCTTCTCGTTTCGTTATGCCATGGCGTTTGTCCTGTTTCTTGTTGACAGCACCAACGGGGAACTTCTTCAAGTACATGAAGGAGACGTTTGCCTACAGACAGAACAACCCTGAGTTGCCGGTCTTCATGATGTCTTTTGAGGACATGAAGGAGGTTAGATTCTCTCTCTCTCTCTCTTCTCTCTCTCTCTCTCTCTCTCTCTCTCGCTTTCTCTCTCCTCTCTCTCTCTCTCTCTCTCTCTCTCTTTCATTCACCCTCTCTCTGACCCAAACACACGCACACACACAATCATACACACTCTCTCTCTCACTCTCTCTCTCTCACCCAAAACACACACACACACACACACACACACACACACACACACACACCACACACACACACGCACACACACACACACACACACCCCACACACAAACACACACATACACACACACACACACACAAACACACCCCACCACACACACACACACAACACACACACACACAAGCACACACACCCACACACACACACACACACACACACACACACACACACAACACAAACACACACACACGTTCGCACACACATCAACACACACAACACCACACACACACACACACACACACACATATATGCACACCACACCGCAACAGCACACCAAACCTCAGCAGAAAACAGCCACAGCTCACCACTTTTCCACACACCACAGCATAGCACAGCACGCACAGCTCAAACGTAACACTCAGCCCCCCCCCCCCCCCCCCTTCCCCGTGCCACCGCTCTCGCTACCCACCCACTCCCACTCCACCGTCCCCCAGCTCTCATGATGCTGTACGTCAACAGGATCCCGTGAGGGTTGTCCAGAACCTTGCGGAGTTCTTGGGAGTGGACGCCTCTCCAACACTGGTCCGGGACATCGTGGAGGCCACCAGCCTGTCCAAGCTGAGAGAAGCCGACCAGCGGAAGGAGATCCGTCTGCCGATCGCTTTCAGTTTTTACCGTAAAGGTGAATAACACAGACAGTGCAGTAAGGTGAATAACCCTGACAGTGCAGTAAGGTGAATAATCCTGACAGTGCAGTAAGGTGAATAATAATAACCCTGACAGTGAAGTAAGGTGAATAACACTGACAGTGCAGTAAGGTGAATAATAACCATGACAGTGCAGTAAGGTGAATAACACTGACAGTGCAGTAAGGTGAATAATAACCCTGACAGTGCAGTAAGGTGAATAACCCTGACAGTGCAGTAAGGTGAATAACCCTGACAGTGCAGTAAGGTGAATAACACTGACAGTGCAGTAAGGTGAATAACACTGACAGTGCAGTAAGGTGAACAGCCTAATAACCCTGACAGTGCAGTAAGGGAATAACCCTGACAGTGCAGTAAGGGGAATAATAACCCTGACAGTGCAGTAAGGTGAATAATAACCCTGACAGTGCAGTAAGGTGAATAACCCTGACAGTGCAGTAAGGGAATAATAACCCTGACAGTGCAGTAAGGGGAATAATAACCCTGACAGTGCAGTAAGGGGAATAATAACCCTGACAGTGCAGTAAGGGGAATAATAACCCTGACAGTGCAGTAAGGGGAATAATAACCCTGACAGTGCAGTAAGGTGGAATAACCCTGACAGTGCAGTAAGGGGAATAATAACCCTGACAGTGCAGTAAGGGGAATAATAACCCTGACAGTGCAGTAAGGGAATATAACCCTGACAGTGCAGTAAGGGGAATAAACCCTGACAGTGCAGTAAGGGGAATAACCCTGACAGTGCAGTAAGGGGAATAATAACCCTGACAGTGCAGTAAGGGGAATAACCCTGACAGTGCAGTAAGGGGAATAATAACCCTGACAGTGCAGTAAGGGAATAAACCCTGACAGTGCAGTAAGGGGAATAATAACCCTGACAGTGCAGTAAGGGGAATAATAACCCTGACAGTGCAGTAAGGGGAATAATAACCCTGACAGTGCAGTAAGGGGAATAATAACCCTGACAGTGCAGTAAGGGAATAATAACCCTGACAGTGCAGTAAGGGGAATAATAACCCTGACAGTGCAGTAAGGGGAATATAACCCTGACAGTGCAGTAAGGGAATAATAACCCTGACAGTGCAGTAAGGGGAATAATAACCCTGACAGTGCAGTAAGGGGAATAATAACCCTGACAGTGCAGTAAGGTGAATAACCCTGACAGTGCAGTAAGGGAATAATAACCCTGACAGTGCAGTAAGGTGAATAACCCTGACAGTGCAGTAAGGGTGAGAATAATAACCCTGACAGTGCAGTAAGGGGAATAACCCTGACAGTGCAGTAAGGGGAATAATAACCCTGACAGTGCAGTAAGGTGAATAACCCTGACAGTGCAGTAAGGGGAATAATAACCCTGACAGTGCAGTAAGGTGAATAATACCCTGACAGTGCAGTAAGGGGAATAATAACCCTGACAGTGCAGTAAGGGAATACCTGACAGTGCATAAGGGGAATAATAACCCTGACAGTGCAGTAAGGTGAAAATAGCCCTGACAGTGCAGTAAGGGAATAACCCTGACAGTGCAGTAAGGGGAATAATAACCCTGACAGTGCAGTAAGGGGAATAACCCTGACAGTGCAGTAAGGGATAATAACCCTGACAGTGCAGTAAGGGGAATAAACCCTGACAGTGCAGTAAGGGGATAATAACCCTGACAGTGCAGTAAGGGGAATAACCCTGACAGTGCAGTAAGGGGATAATAACCCTGACAGTGCAGTAAGGGGAATATAACCCTGACAGTGCAGTAAGGGGAATAATAACCCTGACAGTGCAGTAAGGGGATATAACCCTGACAGTGCAGTAAGGGGAATATAACCCTGACAGTGCAGTAAGGGGAATAACCCTGACAGTGCAGTAAGGGAAAAACCCTGACAGTGCTAGTAAGGGAATAATAACCCTGACAGTGCAGTAAGGGAAATAACCCTGACAGTGCAGTAAGGGAATAATAACCCTGACAGTGCAGTAAGGGGAATAACCCTGACAGTGCAGTAAGGGGAATAACCTACTCATAGGAAACCCTGACAGTGCAGTAAGGTGAATAACCCTGACAGTGCAGTAAGGGGAATAATAGCCCTGACAGTGCAATAAGGGGAATAATAACCCTGACAGTGCAGTAAGGGGAATAATAACCCTGACAGTGCAGTAAGGGGAATAATAACCCTGACAGTGCAGTAAGGGGAATAATAACCCTGACAGTGCAGTAAGGGGAATAATACCCTGACAGTGCAGTAAGGGGAATAAAACCCTGACAGTGCAGTAAGGGGAATAATAACCCTGACAGTGCAGTAAGGGGAATAATAACCCTGACAGTGCAGTAAGGGGAATAACCCTGAACAGTGCAGTAAGGGAAAAAACCCTGACAGTGCAGTAAGGGGAATAATAACCTGACAGTGCAGTAAGGGGAATAACCCTGACAGTGCAGTAAGGGGAATAACCCTGACAGTGCAGTAAGGTGAAAAACCCTGACATTGCAGTAAGGGGAATAATAACCCTGACAGTGCAGTAAGGGGAATAACCCTGACAGTGCAGTAAGGGGAATAACCCTGACAGTGCAGTAAGGTGGAATAACCCTGACAGTGCAGTAAGGGGAATAACCCTGACAGTGCAGTAAGGGGAATAATAACCCTGACAGTGCAGTAAGGGGAATAACCCTGACAGTGCAGTAAGGGGAATAATAACCCTGACAGTGCAGTAAGGGGAATAACCCTGACAGTGCAGTAAGGGGAATAACCCTGACAGTGCAGTAAGGGGAATAACCCTGACAGTGCAGTAAGGGAATAATAACCCTGACAGTGCAGTAAGGGAATAACCCTGACAGTGCAGTAAGGGGAATAACTACCAGGATACAGTGCAGTAAGGGGAATAACCCTGACAGTGCAGTAAGGGGAATAACCCTGACAGTGCAGTAAGGTGAATAATAACCCTGACAGTGCAGTAAGGGAATAACCCTGACAGTGCAGTAAGGGGAATAACCCTGACAGTGCAGTAAGGTGAAATAACCCTGACAGTGCAGTAATGGGAATAATAACACTGACAGTGCAGTAATGGGAATAATAACCCTGACAGTGCAGTAAGGGGATAATAACCCTGACAGTGCAGTAAGGGGAAAATAACCCTGACAGTGAAATAAGGGAAATAACCCTGACAGTGCAATAAGGGGATATAATAACCCTGACAGTGCAGTAAGGGGAATAATAACACTGACAGTGCATAAGGGGAATAATAACCCTGACAGTGCATAAGGGGAATAATAACCCTGACAGTGCAGTAAGGGGAATAATAACACTGACAGTGCAGTAAGGGAATAATAACCCTGACAGTGCAATAAGGGGAATAATAACCCTGACAGTGCATTAAGGGGAATAATAAACCCTGACAGTGCATTAAGGGGAATAATAACCCTGACAGTGCAGTAAGGGGAATAATAACCCTGACAGTGCAGTAAGGGGAATAATAACCCTGACAGTGCAGTAAGGGGAATAATAACACTGACAGTGCAGTAAGGGAATAATAACCCTGACAGTGCAGTAAGGGGAATAATAACCCTGACAGTGCAGTAAGGTGAATAACCCTGACAGTGCAGTAAGGGGAATAAACCCTGACAGTGCAGTAAGGGAAATAACCCTGACAGTGCAGTAAGGGGAATAACCCTGACAGTGCAGTAATGGGAATAATAACCCTGACAGTGCAGTAAGGGGAATAACCCTGACAGTGCAGTAAGGGAAAATAACCCTGACAGTGCAGTAAGGTGAATAACCCTGACAGTGCAGTAAGGTGAATAATAACCTGACAGTGCAGTAAGTGGAATAATAACCCTGACAGTGCAGTAAGGGGAAATAACCCTGACAGTGCAGTAAGTGAATAATAACCTGACAGTGCAGTAAGGGGAATAACCCTGACAGTGCAGTAAGGGAATAACCCTGACAGTGCAGTAAGGGGAATAATAACCATGACAGTGCAGTAAGGTGATAATAACCCTGACAGTGCAGTAAGGGATAATAACCCTGACAGTGCAGTAAGGGGAATAATAACCATGACAGTGCAGTAAGGGAATAATAACCCTGACAGTGCAGTAAGATGAATAATAACCATGACAGTGCAGTAAGGGGAATAATAACCATGACAGTGCAGTAAGGGAATAATAACCCTGACAGTGCAGTAAGGGGAATAATAACCCTGACAGTGCAGTAAGGGGAATAATAACCCTGACAGTGCAGTAAGGTGAAAATAACCCTGACAGTGCGTAAGGAATAACCCTGACAGTGCAGTAAGGGAATAACCCTGACAGTGCAGTAAGGGGAATATAACCCTGACAGTGCAGTAAGGGGAATAAACCCTGACAGTGCAGTAAGGGGAATAACCCTGACAGTGCAGTAAGGGAAATAACCCTGACAGTGCAGTAAGGGGAATAACCCTGACAGTGCAGTAAGAGGGAATAACACCTGACAGTGCAGTAAGGGGAATAACCCTGACAGTGCAGTAAGGGGAATAACCCTGACAGTGCAGTAAGGTGAATATAACCCTGACAGTGCAGTAAGGGGAAATAACCCTGACAGTGCAGTAAGGGGAATAAACCCTGACAGTGCAGTAAGGGAAAAACTGACGTCGGAAGGTAATACCATGACAGTGCAGTAAGGGATAATAACCCTGACAGTGCAGTAAGGGGAATAATAACCCTGACAGTGCAGTAAGGGGAATAATAACCCTGACAGTGCAGTAAGGGGAATAACCCTGACAGTGCAGTAAGGGGAATAAACCCTGACAGTGCAGTAAGGTGAATAACCCTGACAGTGCAGTAAGGGAAATAACCCTGACAGTGCAGTAAGGGGAATAACCCTGACAGTGCAGTAAGGTGAATAACCCTGACAGTGCGGTGTTTGACAGGAAGTCTGAAATAGACAGGGAACAGTAGACAGTCGGTAACAAACAAAGTAGGATAACTCTTGCTCTCATGGTGAAAGAAATACACGAACAAAACTCCACACGAAGGTTGCTTAGGACAGCAAATCGCCTAGCAGAAATAACAGCATACCCCCCCCCCCCCCCCCCTCCAATGATGCCCTACTTGTATGTTATTAATAGCAGTGTTTGTCCAAAGTTGTAGCCAAGCCCTAAACGGGGAGATGAGAGAGTTGAGAAACGTCGGTTATTGCACTAGCATTGCTTCAGTGACGTCATCTTGTTCTCTCTGTGTGCCAACCAGATCGCGTTCTTTCCGTTTAGGAGAGAGAGAGAGGGGTGTGCAGGCAAATCGAGAGATAGTGTGTTGGGGCAGGGGTTGGTGTGGGAAGATAAAGGAATGAAACTGAAGGGCAACTCAAGAAACTAGGTATCAGGAATAAATCGGAAGAAAAGAAACAGGACACAGAGGACTGAACAGTGAACAGACGTACTGCAGTCTGAAAAAGGGAAAGACTGTCACGTGCCCCACCAGCGACCCCTAGGGGTCACCAGGAAGACAGCAACACCCCCTCCCGATCACCGGCAGCAGACTCCACACTGACTCACACCAGTCACCCCTCCAGCAAAACGACGGAACAGCAACTGCCTCTCCAGGATCCCAGTTCAAAAGGGGAACCTTTTTAATGCTAATTATTGACAATATTATTTCTAAGTGGCACCAAGGGTCCGACCGACACGCCAGGAATATTTGGGTATAGATATGAAATACAGATCCCCTGGGGTATGAAGTCTAGGGGTATAACACAATAAAAAAAAACAAACTTTGGGGACCTCAGTCGGCCGCGGCCAGGGACCTGTAGCAACGAGTAAGGGAAAACAGGCAAGGGAAGCCATGGGGAGTCTCCTCATCAACATCAACCATATGGACATATATATTAAATTCAAAAGCAATCATCATAGCATATCAACAACAACAAAAAAAAAACAATGATGACTCTCCAAATGTGCATAAATGGGTGATGATACGTAGCGTGTGTGTTGGTGTGTGTTCAATCCTAGTAGGCGTCGCTGTCCTTAGAAACCGAACACCCAAGTCGCAGCTCGGCACAGAATGGGGCAATTAGTCTCTGCTTAGTCACTCAGGCTGTCTTGGCGCTTAGACTTAGGCGGCGTCCATGACTATGCACGCTGGAGTAGGTTTATTAAACGACGCACTGATTCACTGGACGATCACATGTACATGACGGAACGACGAACCATGAAACGTTTCGGACGTGACACGAGACCATGGTGGTGTAGATGGCGATGGTGATATTTGGCACTCCTCCCGTCGACTCCCAAGCCCCAATCCGCGCCGCTGCAGTCGGGAACACTTGAAGCGGTGCTGCGCGGGACTGAGGGGGGGGGGGGGGGGGGGGGGGGGGGGGGAGAAAGGAAAGGAACAACGGGGACGGAGAGTGCCGGATGGGCTGTTCCAGGACAGGGATGTAGAACCGTCTCCAAGGCAGGGCCGTGCAGGCCTCTCCTCGACGGTCCCCTGGTGACGCTGCTCACCTGTAGCGAGGACCCAGCGACCTACGGCAGCTCGTCACTCCCAGGCCCAGACTAAGGCTGCGGGCCACTTGGTTCAAAGCCCTGGAACAGAGAGCTATAACCTGGGCTACGATATGTCTAACCCATACCGATGCATATTATGTGTGTAGAAATGTCCATGTATACACATCCTCCACTACACCACACACACACACACACACACACACACACACACACACACACACACACACAAAATATCGACTATTGCTCTCGTTCACCGCAAAGCCGTCGTCACGCAAATAAAACCCCAAAATCCGGATTCCAAGGAAGCAAGGGAGGGAATCCGAGCCATGCACGGGTTGACTGCGCCAGCCAGCATTATATCCAATAATGTCGGCTGATGCCATCAAAAAAAACAAAAACAACCTAACTTCCCTGCTCGGACTGAAAACGTGGAATGGTTTCCCCATGAACGAGGGGAATCTTCGGGTTAGATATCCCACAGTAAGTTTCCCTCTTTATGCTATAACCGTTAACAATTCAGAACAAGGCATTGGAACCAATAGAGAGGCAAACAAAGAGAGAAAATGTTATACCCATTTTTAAATGAACAAACAAGACAACCATCAAAAGGAACGAAAGAGGAAAAAGAGGGAGAGAGAGGAAGAGAGAGAGAGGGAGTGAGAGAGAGGGAGAGAGAGAGAGAGAGGGGGAAGGAAACGGTACTACTTGCTAACGTTACCTAAGGCCAAGGATTCAATTCTGATCCCCTCAAAAACCGTAAGCTTTTAATACAAAGATAGGGTGAAGGATGAATAAACCAAGAAAAATGATAATTTAATGCTTACCCCCATTCGGCTCGTGGAGGAAGTCGGAATGAGACAACTTCGCAGTGTTGGCCTCAAGACCTATCGAAAGGTGTTACCACTGTTCGACGAGACATCAGTAGTATATGAGGCCCCTCTCGGAGGGACGACCAACGAGAGCCCGACGTAACCCGCTTCGCGTAGCTGAGTTCCCCCATTCTAGAACACGTTATCCTCTTAAATACTAACAGGGGAGGAGAACTCCGGCAGGCCTACTAGAGTTAGTTCCTCTAGCATTTGCCCTCGAGACGGGCGACAGAAAGCTGAATTGAATGATGCGCGTAAAGCACGAGGGTTTCTTATGCTCAACCTGAACATGACACTGGTTTCTGGGGTGAACATAGAGGTCTTCGAGTGCAAACAAAAAAAAAAAACTACCCGACAGTGGAAAAAGTTTCAGGTCGAGGCCTTCACGCCTGTCTGTGCGTCAGACAGGTCGTGACAAAGACATAGGGGGAGGGGGGGGGGGGGGGGGTAGACAAGACTAAGAACCTGAACAGTACACAGACAGAAAAATATAGATGGGATACGACAAGAAAGACTAGAAGAGACAGAAAAAGGCAGAGAAGAACCTGAACACTGCACAGAGAAGTATAGAAGAGAGACGACAACAAAGACTAGAAGAGATAGAACAAGACAGAGAAGAACCTGAACAATAGACAGATAGAGAAATATAGAAGAGAGACGAGAACAAAGACTAGCAGAGGCAGAGAAGAACCTGAACAATACACAGATAGAGAAGTATAGAAGAGAGACGACAAGAAAGACTAGAAGAGACAGAAAAAGACAGAGAAGAACCCGAACAGTACACAGATAGAGGAATATAAAAGAGAGACGACAACAAGACTAGAAGAGACAGAACAAGACAGAGAAGAACCTGAACAATGCATAGATGGAGAAGTATAGAAGAGAGACGACAACAAAGACTAGAAGAGACAGAAAAAGACAAAGAAGAACCTGAACAGTACACAGGGAAGTATAGAAGAGAGACGACCACAAAGACGTACCAGAGGTAGAACCAGGCGGACTAAACGTATATCATAGACTAGAAGAGAGACCACAACACAGACTTACCAGAGGTAGAACCAGACGGACTAAACGTATATCAAAGACTAGAAGAGACAGAACATGACAGACTTAAGGTGTACTGTGAGGGAGGGCTAGAGGTGAGATCAGCAATAGTCCAATCTTCCTGCCGATTTCATTTTTAATTGATAAACCACACCAGAACACTAGTTGATAAACAACACCAGAACACTAATTGATAAACTACACCAGAACACTAGTTGATAAACTACACCAGAACACTAATTGATAAACTACACCAGAACACTAATATATTGTTAAACTACATCAGAGCACTAATTAATAAAACTAACACCAGAAACACTAATTGATAAACTACACCAGAACACTAATTGATAACTTTACTACACCAGAACACTGATTGATCAACTAAACCAGAACACTAATTGATAAACCAAAACACTAATTGATAAACTACACCAGAACCCTAATTCATAAACTACACCAGAGCATGAATTGATAAACTACACAAGAACACTAACTGATAAACTACACCAGAACACTAATTGATAAACTACACCAGAACACTGATTGATACACCAGAACGCTAACTGATACACCAGAACACTAATTGATACACCAGAACACTAACTGATAAACTACACCAGAACACTAATTGATAAACTACACCAGAACACTGATTGATAAACTACACCAGAACACTAATTACGCAGAACATAATTGTAACCAGAACACAAATGTAACTGCACAGAACTATTGTAACTACCAGAACATATTGATAAACTAACAGACCTATTATAACTACCAGACACTTAAGACAGAACACTGATTGATAAAACTACACCAGAACACTTATTGATAAACCACACCAGAACACTAATTGATAAACTACAGCAGAACACTAATTGATAAGCTGCACCAGAGCATTAATTGATAAACTACACCAGAACACAAATTGATAAACTACACCAGAACACGGGGAAAAGCCAGCGGAACACTGGGTAACAATGGCATAGTAATATCCACAAATCTCAGTCCAGAAAAAAGTCTCTTTTTTTTCCAGGATAGCTTTAACCTATTATCAGTTGTGACAAAATGACTGAAGGTTTGACAGTGAGGTGAAAGTTAGTATGCACCCTGTTCACCGACTGAAAAACAAAATGTGGATTACAAGGGAGGGAATACCAAGAGCCGTACACAAGAGGTAATATGCGGAGTCATCTCCCTATTCAACAGATTTCTCAAGTTGAAAAGACCACGTTCACACACTAGATTCCACGCAAGACCTCTGCATGCTACAGAACAAGAGCGATAGATGATTGATTGATTATAGGATTGTGTTAACATGCATAGACGATTGATTGTTCATAGGATTGTGTAAAAGTGCATAAGTCATGCGAGTAATTTTGAGAGTGAATGTGTTCTTTGCAACCAGAGAAATGTGGTGAATAGAGCAGATAACTCCTCATGAACATTGGTATATACGGCTCTTCGTATTCCCTCCCTTATTAATCGCGTGTTCGTTGTGGGTGAGTCTATGTATGGGTGGATGGGGTGAGAGGGTTGGATTGGGGAAGAAAGCATACATTTTTTTTTCAGAATGGGAGGGCGGGCGGGGGGGGGGGGGGGGGGGGGGGGGGTGAGGGAGATTGAGGGGGAGTGGGGTGTTGTTGCTTTTGTGTATCATACTATGTTTGTGCGTAGCTTTGTTATTTTTCGTATATTTTTAAAATCATTTATCGTCGTCACCATCACCACCACCACCACCACCACCACCATCATCATCATCATCATCATCATCTCTCTCTCACACTCTGTCTCTGACTCTGTCTCTGTCTCTGTCTGTCTGTCTGTCTGTCTGTCTCTGTCTCTGTCTCTCTCTCTCTCTCTCTCTCTCTCTCTCTCTCTCTCTCTCTTCCCTCCGTGTCTCTCTCCCTCGCTTTTTTGAATACGTGATTTTTCTGTTTTGTATGTCATTTTTCCTCTCATTTGTCATGACAGTCCGCCTTTTGAATGTTCTGATTTTGTACTCCTTCAATTCTTTTTTTCAGGGCACTGTGTAAAGAAGCTTTCTCAGTTGTCATGACTGTCCGCCTTTTGAATGTTCTGATCTTGTACTCTTTCAATTCTTTTTTTCAGGGCATCATGTTAAGAAGCTTTCGGCTTATCTGTTCTCGCTCAATTAATATTTTGTAGCCGTATTCGCATTCCCTCTCTCTCTTTCTGTGTCTGTCTCTGTCTCTGTCTCTCTCTCTCTCTCTCTCTCTTCCCCTCTCTCTCTCTCTCTCTCTTTCTGTCTCTTTCTCTCTGTCTGTCTGTCTCTGTTTCTGTCTGTCTGTCGGTCAGTTGTCTCTCCCTCTTTCTTCCTCACTCAATCTGTCTGTTTATCTCTGTCTCGCTATGTGTCTGTCTGTCTCTCTTTCTTTCTCTCCTTCATTTAGTGTGTGTGTGTGTGCGTGTGTGTGTGTGTGTGTGTGTGGTGTGTGTGTGTGTGTGTGTGTGTGTGTGTGTGTGTGTGTGTGTGTGTGTGTTTCTCGATGCCAGGAGAAGTCGGGGACTGGAAGAACCACATGACAGTGGCTCAGAGTGAACGCTTTGACGCCGCCATAACACAACTGGAGTCATGTGACTACCGCTTCCGCTACGAACTGTAACTCCTCGACAGGTTTCTGAGAGTGACCATGGAAATCATAGTGCCTACCAATCAGACGATGATACTGTTGATGATGAAATGAGACTGCCTACCAATCAGACGATAATACTGTTGATGATGAAATCAGAGTGCCTACCAATCAGACGATGATACTGTTGATGATGAAATCAGAGTGCCTACCAATCACACGATGATACTGTTGATGATGAAATCAGAGTGCCTACCAATCACACGATGATACTGTTGATGATGAAATCAGAGTGCCTACCAATCACACGATGATACTGTTGATGATGAAATCAGAGTGCCTACCAATCAGACGATGATACTGTTGATGATGAAAGGTAAATGGGTGTAAAATGGTGGTACATAATCAGAAAGCGTTCTTTCTGACAGCAGTAATCAGGTTTAAAATGTGTGGTACATAATCAGAAAGCGCATCCTTTCTGATTTATAGCCCAAAGCGACAGCAGTAAACAGGTTGGTGTCGAGGTTGAAATGCCTTTCAAACGGAAGGGGACTGATTCAGAGATCGGGTGGTTTATTTTGTCTTGCAGCGATATCCGTTTAGCTCACACACAAAGGAACAGATCCACACACACACACACACACACACACACACACACACACACACATGTATGTATATATTTATATATATATATATATATATATATATATATATATATGCTCTCTTGTTGTCCTGAGCTCCGCATGTTATAGAACAATCTGAAGTAAAAACCGGAGACGGTAAACTACAAGAATATAAGCAACAGTCTTTTCATGTCTCAGACTTGTATTTTCAGCACATTGTCGCTGTTAATTACAGGCTTCAGCAGGCCAAGGTGCAATGGGGGTGCTGTTGGATTATCTTCATGGTCATTGTACCTTGGCCTGGTGAAGCTTTGTATCAGCGAAAATGTGTTGAAAATACAAGTCTGAGACATAAAAAGACTGTTAATAAACAGATAGATGGATAGTGACATCATAGATGGATTCGTAATTTACAAAGCACCCACAAGGCCTGAACACACATGACTATTAGTTACACGCACTGAGTTCCCTTGCATTTAATAGTGACTCAGTTGTTCCCTCTGGTACAAATAACAAAATGAAAACCTGAGAGAGAGTGAGAGAGAATTGGAGAAAAGAAAGGGGCGGGGGGGGGGGGGGGGGGGGCTGTAAGTATACTGGTGGGGGTGGGGAGTGACAAAATAATAACAACAGGATGGTGTGTTAGACTTTGCATCACTTGGTGATGACATTACTATCATGACGCAAGTTTTCTGTTGGCATCGACCTGATGATGTCACTCCACTTTTGACGTGATTACACAGTCTGTCGTCCTTGAAAAAGAGCAGCCGCTCGAAATATTGGATTATATTTGTTTACATTGCTTATTTGCTTTTTTACTTCAGTTGTGTCTCTAGATAGATATAGATATATATAATATACACATTACATTAATGACTTGGCAAAGATTTTTTTTTTTTTAAAGGGGGGATGGTGTGTGTGTGGGTGTGGGGGGGGGGGGTTAAGGAAATGTTATTATGAATGTTAAACCTATCACTAGCAGCATATATATATATATATATATATATATATATATATATCACACGTGTGTGTGTTTGTGTGTAAGCGTGTGTGTGTGTGTGTGTGTGTGTGTGTGTGTGTGTGTGTGTGTGTGTTCCTCGGTGAATGGTTTCATTTGAGAAGTCGTTACAAACACCTGCGTGCAGTTTATTTGGTGCTTGTAACCTTTTTACCCTTTGGTATTCTTTTGTGAAATTATGAAATAACACTGGATGACTATTTCACAGTACTGGAACTTTGTGTGTAATAGGCACGCCTGTATGAGTGAAATAAAGATATGTTTCAGTTTCCTGGTGTCTCTGTGTGAGATGTGTTTTGAAGTTTGAATGTACAGCTCCTCCGCTTTGTGATTGTTTGGTATTGGAATATTATTACATTGCATCAGCTTCGTCAGTATTTGAAATTCAGACACTCGCCTTCTGCTTGCCTCTTGGCACACACACACGCGCGCTTACACTGACCCACCTTAACAAACAACGCCAAGCAACGTATTAAACCATTGTGGCACAACACACACACACACACACACACACACACACACACACACACACACACACACACATGCACGCCACACACGCACGCGTGTATATATATATATATATATATGTGTGTGTGTGTGTGTGTGTGTACGTGCGTGTGTGTATGTGAAATGAACAATGTAGTAGTAGCAGGGAAAAAACAAGTGCAGGCTAACAATTCCTCCGTCCTTACATGTAAGACTAGGCAGAAAGATAAATAAAAAAAGATAAGGAGAGCGGGCAAGGAACGGTGGAAGAAAGAAAAAGAGAACGAAATATCAGGGAAATACATGTGTGTATTATTATTATTATAAGTATTAAATCCTTCACTAACGGAACTCGCGGGTTTATTCTTGTTTGTTTTCTCTCTTTATGTACTACTAGCCGGTGTACCCGGCTTCGCTCGGGTATATCTGTACAATAATTGTCTGGCCACCCCTCTCTCTCACCACTTAAAAGACAATACAATAAAATTCAGCTTGGGTTTGTTTCGTTTTTACCATGCTGAACCAATTGCCCCAGCCTCCTCCTATCTACTTCACCCAATTTCTTCGGACGCCCACTCCCTTCTTGCCTCTCAATCTGTTTTCCCTCACGAATTTTTTTCCATAGATACACAGTCCATAGAGGGATGCCTGTACTTTGTGAACTTACCGATGCATTCTCAATTCCTTGATTGAAGTGCTCCAAAATGACAACTCTGTAGGGGCCGCCATAACCTGGTGGATAAGGCGCTGGACTCATGATCCAAAGGTCGTGGTTTCGAATCCCGGCTTGGTCTTGGAAATTTTAACGTGGAATGTTTCCAGCTAAAATGACCGTAGTTCACCCCGATGTCCACCCTGGCCCCGCAGGTGTCAGTCTAATGTGACGGACCAGCCGTCTGCATATCCTTGATTTGGGCACGGACGTTAAATCCAACTCAAACATGACAACTCTGTGAAAAGACTGCATTTTCACGATGTATCATGTCTATTGGAGAGCCTCTGGGTAGACATTTCTGGTCTCCCTGTTTGGCGCAAGTATAGTCAGTGTTTCTGCGTTTCCAGTTCGTGATGCTGCAACGTAGAACATTCCATGTGTAAAACACGGAACGGTCAGGTCTGCCCCAAGGGATGAAAATGTCGGACCCTGGCTCTTGATGATTGTCAGAGCGAAAGCTGGTTTCATGGGAAACTGAAGCCGTCAGAACTGGAATGGCAGGGGTGAGTCCATGGGTTCCAGAGGAATTCTGGGGAGCAGCACCGGTTCACCTTTGTGGGGGCCACATGATATTTTCGCTTCTACAACGTTCCTGTGCAGTCTGGTGAAGACACATCGGGTGCCATTGATCACCTTTGGCGGGTCCAGTGAGCGGAGAATGATAATAGGGACTCCAGATTTCAGCAACAGTTCATGTGGTGCAAGTCCAGAAATCTCAATGGAGTTCAGGAGTTATTGTGGACAAAGGACTGCCTCATCATCATTCTTGGCCGTGTCAACAGATCTGTACAGAGTTTCCTCTCCAGGGAAGTCAGCTACGATTTTTCTGTTCAGCCTGTTGACAGTCTCGTTCAGGGAGGAGATTATGGCCCTTTCCGCTAACCAGTCTGAGTCTGCACAGTGAGCATGAAGATCCAGGTAGACTGCTTCTATCAGATCCTCCTGGCTATCAGACAGGCGTTGACAATGTTGGCTCTGGTGCCATTGAGGACGACAGGGAGGATCTGCCTGAAGTCCCCACAGAACAGCGTTGGGATGCCTCCCATTGGCCTGTGCACTTTGGTGATGTCCTGCAGCGTAGAGTCCATGGCCTCGTAGACAGCTTTGTGGGTCATGGGAGCTTCATCAATTATGACGGTTGCAGCCTCTTTGATGACTTTGGCCAACGTTGACCCACGCTTGACAGAGCAGGTTGGCGTTTCTTGCTTGTCGGCATCCAGAGGGACCTTGAAAATGCTATTTACTGTCCGCCCACCCGGCAAAAGAGTAGCGGCAATGACACTGGAAGCAGTGGCTAGCACTATTTTGCCTGTGGAGCGGATCCTGTTCAGGATAAGATTCAGGATGGTCTTTCCTGTCCCTCATGGAGCATCAAGGAACATTATGTTGCTGCTTGCTGTGGGATCCTGCCTCTGCTCAACCATGGTCATAAAGCTGTCGTACACGTCTCTCTGGTCAGCTGTCAGCTTCTTCAGCTGGTCATCAGCTGCTGCCCGGAGTGCAGTAGTGTCGTAATTGGTCTCGCGGTAGTATTCTCGAGGCAGTTTGTTGTTGTGTGACTGTTGGCATCCCATACTCCTCTGTAGACTTGCCTCCAAGAAGGAAGAGTTTGTGCTGAATCACAGTAAGAGCTTGGTTGTAGATGGCATCTGTGTACTGCGCTTCATCATAGACATCTCTTCGGACTTGGAAGAGGAAATCTTCAGCAAGATGGTCTCTGAAGAGGTTCCACAGGTTGCCTGGGTTACTGGGGTTGAAAGCCACCAGGATAATACAGAAGTCACGCAGCAGTCGGGGTCTCTGAGAGATGGAGGCTTCCTCCAGGGCAAGTTGTAGAAGGCGGTCATCTTCTAGGAGTCCAAGAGCATTGCAAGCATCTCGAAAAATGTTGTGGACATAGCCGTTGACAATCTTCAGCTCCTCGTACGAACGGGATCCTTTCATAACGTTGAGTAGAAGCCTCAAGAAGTAGCACTCTCCCTGGCGAGGACTGATACTGTACAATCGCCGGATTGCAGTGCCCCTTTGTCGTTTCTTCCACATATTCTGAGTGGACATCAATGTGAAGTGCTCAGGGACTTCCACGTACTTCAGCTCTCGTGCTGTAGGGTCTTGAGAGCATAGGCTAAAGATGGCGGTAAGGGTTGCTTCTGGGGGAGAGCCTTGTGCTCTTTGCGCTGCGTTGTGTGGATTGAAGTAGACCCATTGTCCATTCTCCAAATGGACAGCTGGTCTCTGCACCATGGGGTGGCGCTCATGCAGGTCAAATCCCAGGAGTCTCCAGGTCGCCTCGATGCTGCCAACGTAGCGGGCATTCTGGTACATTTGGATCTCATCAATGACTGGAGGTTGTTGAGCTGCTCCTTCACCTGCCTGAGTGGCTTGGAGTTGGAAGACGGCTTGGTCTGTGCCCTTGTGGACACACTTCAGGACGTACTTGATGAATTTTATGCTACTGCATATTTCCACATTGATGTGGCAGTTGAACTAATGTAGGAGGTAAGGGTTGTAGGGGACAACCCACTGGTTGGTGACGATGATTTCTCTCTGCCCAAGCTTCACAGTCCCAGTATGTCCTCATTCAGACTCCTCGCGTCTCCTGTACTTGGGGTAGCTGTCCTCACCCTGCTCTATGACCCTTCTTACCTCTCAATCAATTTTACCTCACAATTGTTTTTCGTAATACGATACACAGTCGATAGAGGGATGCCTGTACTTAATGAACTTACCGATGCATTCTCAATTCCTCGATTGAAGTGCTCCAAAATGACAACTCTGTAGGGGCCGCCATAACCTAGTGGATAAGGCGCTGGACTCATGATCCAAAGGTCGTGGTTTCGAATCCCGGCTTGGTCTTGGAAATTTTCACGTGGAATGTTTTCAGCTAAAATATCCATAGTTCACCCCGATATGCACCCTGGCCCCGCAGGTGTCAGGCTAATGTGACGGACCAGCCGTCTGCATATCCTTGATTTGGGCACGGACGTTAAACCCAACTCAAACATGACAACTCTGTGAAAAGATTGCATTTTCACGATGTATTATGTCTATTGGAGGGCCTCTGGGTTGACAACATTTCTGGTCTCCCTGTTTGGCGCAAGTATAGTCAGTGTTTCTGCGCTTCCAGTTCGTGATGCTGCAACGTAGAACATTCCATGTGTAAAACACGGAACGGTCAGATCTGCCCCACGGGATGAAAATGTCTGACCATGGCTCTTGTTGACAGACAAAAATCAGACGGTATTGCAGAGCATCATAACTTCGGTGTATTTCTGAAATCCTCTGCAGACTACCATCTCTAAATTTAGAAATTAACGGTTTTTAACGGTCAATTTTAAGTTTCTGTTCATATTAGTTGTCTATCATTGATCAGCGTGTAAAACTGCACCTGTATACCAAATTTCATCAAGAAAGGTCTAAATTTAGAAAATAACGGATCTTAACGGTTTTTAACGCTCAATTTTAAGTTTCCGTTCGTGTAAGTTGTATATCATTGTTCAGCGTGTAAAACTGCATCTGTATACCGAATTTCATCAGGAACGCTCTAAATTTATATAATAACGGTTTTTAACGGTCAATTTTTAAGTTTCCGTTCGTGTAAGTTGTATATCATTGTTGAGCGTGTAAAACTGCATCTGTATACCGAATTTCATCAAGAACGGTCTAAATTTATATAATAACGGTTTTTAACGGTCAATTTTAAGTTTCGGTTCGTGTAAGTTGTATATCATTGTTCAGCATTGAAAACTACACCTGTATACCAAATTTCATCAAGAAAGGTATAAATTTAGAAAATAACGCTTTTTAACGGTAATAAATAACGGTCATAAAAACTATCGAATGACCCAGTGTTATTCACAGTATGTCCTTCTAGACTCATGCCAAGTTTGGTGGCGATCCGAGGACTCCCTTTGCCGCCAACATGAGAAAAGATTGTATTTTTGATCGTTTTTAGGGGGGTACGTGTTGTTAACGGTTTTTAACGGTCATAAATAACTGTCGTAGAAACTGTCCAATGACCCTATGTTACTCGGGAGATGTCCCTCTAGGTTCGATGTACCTGTGCAATGTCACAACGGCCATTTGATGAAAAGCAGAGGAAAAAGATGTCTTTGAAACCGTTATAACAGTTTTTTTTAACGGTTTTTAACGGTTTTATTTCTTTAAAGATTAGCCCAAAATCATCCTCGCGGGTCACAACAGACATACCTGCTAAATTTCAAGAAGATCGGGTTTTAAACAGTTTCTTTTATAGGGTTTGGTGTTTTTAACGGTTTTTAACTGATAAATAACGTTTTTTAACTGCCAAATAACGGTTTTAATTTTAGGGAAGTAGTCCTGTACCTGTGCAATGTCACAACAGCTATTTGAAGAAAAGCAGAGGAGAAAGATGTCTTTGAAACCGTTATAACAGTTTTTTAACGGTTTTTATCGGTTTTATTTTTTTTAGAGATTAGCCCAAAACCATCCTCGGGTCACAACGGACGTACCTGCCAAATTTCATGACAATCGGTTGAGCCGTTTTTGAGTCTATAGCGTACACAGACACACACACACACACACACAGACAGAATTTGCCATTTATATATTAGACTAGCCGGTGTACCCGGCTTCGCTCGGGTATATCTGTACAATAATTTTCTGGCCACCCCTCTCTCTCACCACTTAAAAGACAATACAATAAAATTCAGCTTGGTTTTGTTTCGTTTTTCCCATGCCGAACCAATTGCCCCAGCCTCCTCCTATCTACTTCACCCAATTTCTTCGGACGCCCACTCCCTTCTTGCCTCTCAATCTGTTTTCCCTCACGAATTTTTTTCCATAGATACACAGTCGATAGAGGGATGCCTGTACTTAATGAACTTACCGATGCATTCTCAATTCCTCGATTGAAGTGCTCCAAAATGACAACTCTGTAGGGGCCGCCATAACCTAGTGGATAAGGCGCTGGACTCATGATCCAAAGGTCGTGGTTTCGAATCCCAGTTCGGTCTTGGAAATTTTCACGTGGAATGTTTTCAGCTAAAATATCCATAGTTCACCCCGATATGCACCCTGGCCCCGCAGGTGTCAGGCTAATGTGACGGACCAGCCGTCTGCATATCCTTGATTTGGGCACGGACGTTAAATCCAACTCAAACATGACAACTCTGTGAAAAGATTGCATTTTCACGATGTATTATGTCTATTGGAGGGCCTCTGGGTTGACAACATTTCTGGTCTCCCTGTTTGGCGCAAGTATAGTCAGTGTTTCTGCGTTTCCAGTTCGTGATGCTGCAACGTAGAACATTCCATGTGTAAAACACGGAACGGTCAGATCTGCCCCACGGGATGAAAATGTCTGACCATGGCTCTTGTTGACAGACAAAAATCAGACGGTATTGCAGAGCATCATAACTTCGGTGTATTTCTGAAATCCTCTGCAGACTACCATCTCTAAATTTAGAAATTAACGGTTTTTAACGGTCAATTTTAAGTTTCTGTTCATATTAGTTGTCTATCATTGATCAGCGTGTAAAACTGCACCTGTATACCAAATTTCATCAAGAAAGGTCTAAATTTAGAAAATAACGGATCTTAACGGTTTTTAACGCTCAATTTTATAGTTTCCGTTCGTGTAAGTTGTATATCAT
Organism: Conus canariensis; assembly: GCA_033310375.1. Classification (NCBI taxonomy): domain Eukaryota; kingdom Metazoa; phylum Mollusca; class Gastropoda; order Neogastropoda; family Conidae; genus Conus; species Conus canariensis. The sequence goes on along the minus strand of CM065736.1, from coordinate 4,151,849 downwards.
TGTTCAGCGTGTAAAACTGCGTCTGTATACCGAATTTCATCAGGAACGCTCTAAATTTATATAATAACGGTTTTTAACGGTCAATTTTTAAGTTTCCGTTCGTGTAAGTTGTATATCATTGTTGAGCGTGTAAAACTGCATCTGTATACCGAATTTCATCAAGAACGGTCTAAATTTATATAATAACGGTTTTTAACGGTCAATTTTAAGTTTCGGTTCGTGTAAGTTGTATATCATTGTTCAGCATTGAAAACTACACCTGTATATCAAATTTCATCAAGAAAGGTCTAAATTTAGAAAATAACGCTTTTTAACGGTGATACCATCTCTAAATTTAGAAATTAACGGTTTTTAACGGTCAATTTTAAATTTCTGTTCATATTAGTTGTCTATCATTGATCAGCGTGTAAAACTGCACCTGTATACCAATTTTCATCAAGAAAGGTCTAAATTTAGAAAATAACGGATCTTAACGGTTTTTAACGCTCAATTTTAAGTTTCCGTTCGTGTAAGTTGTATATCATTGTTGAGCGTGTAAAACTGCATCTGTATACCGAATTTCATCAGGAACGCTCTAAATTTATATAATAACGGTTTTTAACGGTCAATTTTTAAGTTTCCGTTCGTGTAAGTTGTATATCATTGTTGAGCGTGTAAAACTGCATCTGTATACCGAATTTCATCAAGAACGGTCTAAATTTATATAATAACGGTTTTTAACGGTCAATTTTAAGTTTCGGTTCGTGTAAGTTGTATATCATTGTTCAGCATTTAAAACTACACCTGTATACCAAATTTCATCAAGAAAGGTCTAAATTTAGAAAATAACGCTTTTTAACGGTGATAAATAACGGTCATAAAAACTATCGAATGACCCAATGTTATTCACAGTATGTCCTTCTAGACTCATGCCAAGTTTGGTGGCGATCCGAGGACTCCCTTTGCCGCCAACATCAGAAAAGATTGTATTTTTGATCGTTTCTAGGGGGGTACGTGTTGTTAACGGTTTTTAACGGTCATAAATAACTGTCGTAGAAACTGTCCAATGACCCTATGTTACTCGGGAGATGTCCCTCTAGGTTCGATGTACCTGTGCAATGTCACAACGGCCATTTGATGAAAAGCAGAGGAAAAAGATGTCTTTGAAACCGTTATGACAGTTTTTTTAACGGTTTTTAACGGTTTTATTTCTTTAAAGATTAGCCCAAAACCATCCTCGGGTCACAACAGACATACCTGCTAAATTTCAAGAAGATCGGGTTTTAAACAGTTTCTTTGATAGGGTTTGGTGTTTTTAACGGTTTTTAACTGTTATAAATAACGTTTTTTAACTGCCAAATAACGGTTTTAATTTTAGAGAAGTAGTCCAGTTCCTGTGCAATGTCACAACGGCTATTTGAAGAAAAGCAGAGGAAAAAGATGTCTTTGAAACCGTTATAACAGTTTTTTTAACGGTTTTTAACGGTTTTATTTTTTTAGAGATTAGCCCAAAACCATCCTCGGGTCACAACGGACGTACCTGCCAAATTTCATGACAATCGGTTGAGCCGTTTTTGAGTCTATAGCGTACACAGACACACACACACACACACACACACACACAGAATTTGCCATTTATATATTAGATTTGGTTTTCAACTCTCTCTTTGTGCATGGAGGTGTGGTGTGACTATATATATATATATATATATATATATATATATATATATATATATATATATATATATATATATAAACACTTTATGCAATAGGATAACAATTTCATTTGTCCAAAAGATGGAAAATTCGTTTTGGACAGCACAGCAATCATATACCAGGCCAATAGACAAATACAGAACGAAAACAAGGCGTAAACTGCCTGTGTAAGATTCAATAGTAAATCAATCCCATAAGTAAAACATCTTCATGCAAGCACAAACACTCTTCCCAGACACACCCTCCCACCCACCCGCCCTCACACACGCGCACGCACGCGCGCACACACACACACACACACACACACGCACACACGCACTCACACAAAACACATCACACACACGCACGCACAAACACACACACACACACACACACACACACACACACACACACACACACACACACACGTACAAACACATGTGCGTACGCAGCTACAGTACACATCCACTCTCTTTAAAGCATGGAACCTAAAATTACAAAAAAGAGCATCATCATTAAAAGCAAGCAACATACTCTATTTAAATATATTCAGTTTAGTAAGATTGGAATAATAAATAAGATTATTTAAGACTAGGCATCCCCATTACGATTTACACACACACACACACACACACACACACACACACACAGAGCAAAATTATCAGACACGGAAAGACGCTGTTTGCCGTATTAACCGGCATGTACCATAATACATATCAGCCTAAAAGACAGTTTGAGTGTATTTACCCCTACAGTCTCCTTTCCATTCTCCTCCATTGGCAACCCGTGAACAGCAGCACAGAAAACAACAACAACAAAGGTGCAGCCCCCATTTTGCCATAATGGACTTGACCAGTGACAGTGCGGACTGAGGCACTGATAATGGACTTGACCAGTGATAGCGCGGACTGAGGCACTGATAATGGACTTGACCAGTGATAGCGCGGACTGAGGCGCTGATAATGGACTTGACCAGTGATAGCGCGGACGGAGGCGCTGATGATGGACTTGACCAGTGATAGCGCGGACTGAGGCGCTGATGATGGACTTGACCAGTGATAGCGCGGACTGAGTGCGGACTGTGGCACTGATAATGGACTTGACCAGTGATAGCGCGGACTGTGGCACTGATAATGGACATGACCAGTGATAGTGCGGACTGAGGCGCTGATAATGGACTTGACCAGTGATAGTGCGGACCGAGGCGCTGACCCAGTTCTCTCAGAGATAATAATGATGTCAGAACAGACATATGTACTGACTCATCTGCAACATTAGGTAGTCTGTGTGTGCAGAGATCAAAGCGTAACAGGTTACTAAAAGTTGACAAAGCGTTTAAGTCTGTGAATATGGGTCATAGGATACAGATCGAGCGATGTTTAAATAGTTAATCATTCACAAATAATGGTTTGTACACTGACCATTTCACAGTGAAATCTACATGGTTTAATTTTAAGTATGCAATGTGTTCTTCAATTTTATACCGATTCCTTAGTTTCCTTATAAATGAACTTACTTGTGCTAGACTGTTTTGTACTTTACAAGTGTATATATAGTATTTTGCGAAGAGAATTATAAAATAAAAGATTGCATCACTAGAAATTGCTGCATCATTACCAGATAGTATCAGTGACTCTGTTAGCAGAACATTTTGCGCATTCATACATCTGTCTTTCATTAAATCAGTGAGATTATTCCAGAATGATTGTACATAATGAGACTTCCAGAACACATGATCAATACTATCTTTATACTCTCCACAAAAGTCACATCTGTCATTATTTTTTTTACACCAATTTCCTTTAATATGATATTTGTACATAGACATCTATGTATTATTTTTAGCTGAAACCACTGGAGTTTTACATCCTGTATCTTGTGTGCGTATAAAAAAAACAAGATTTCCTGTCATGGGATGTTGAGAGCTTGGCATCCCATTTTTCGCAGCATTTAGGCGTTACGTTATTTGTAATCAATATATCATAAAATAACCTACAACCTTTGTGAACTGCAAACAGTTGTTTAAAACAGAGTTTCGGTAAGTATAGTTATTTATATTAATGCCAGACTTGTTTGCATAGTCAAGTATTACAGATCTGAAACAAGCGTAAGTAAGAAAATTGATATTAATATCATACTTATCCTTGAAACGTGTGTAAGTGAGGAACTGCCCATTATCATCAAAGAAATGGGCAACACAAAATATGTTTTTGTTATGCAATACTTGTGAGACGATTAATTTTCTTCCCATTTGAAACCGCTTGTTATAGCATAAAGGTTCGGCAAGAAGTTCAGCAGAATTTTTAGGAATGCATTTGTACTAAAACACCTTATATGCTTCAAGAACTTCTGACCAAAACTGATTGTATTTAGTGAATTTTGAGACAAACTCTGGTCCATACTTATCAATAAGTTCCCACTTGGGAAATTATGCAACAGAAGACTTTTCCATTTATGTTTTGTTTTCTCAGTTTTACGAATCCATGAAAGTTTCAAAGATAAGACAAATGTTTTCAAATCAGGAAGGCCAATGCCCCCATTCTTTACACTATTGTGTGAAACATAAATATTATTTCTTTGCGGTGGATTCCATACTCAGTGAGTTAATTTCAATGCACATGTTTGTTTGTGCTTAATCGACACACACACACACACAAAGCCGAAGATAAATGCAAAGTGCCCTATTTGGAACGTTTGTCAGTATACGGCTCTGTTGTGAACATAGGGCTCCCACATATGGTTATGTCTAATCACAACTGATAACATGTCAGCATTTTTTGGTATTGTTTTTCAGTGTTGTTTTTCGTTTTTGTTTGTTTGTTTGTTTTAATTCTATAAATCTGGCAATTATGTCTGAGAAGTTTTACACACTGTCCAGAGTGGACACAAGCCATCCATTGTACAGTGTCTGGCCATTGGTCACGTAATTTTTGTTGTAAGTAAATGTTTTAACGTTTTTTGTTTGTTTGTTTGTTTTTTTGTTTTTTTCCAAATGTGGGAATCAGAAATCAAAGGGTACGGCTGACGCTGTCAGCCTTGTTTTACGCAACGTAAGAGAGGTCAGTTACTGTGCTCCATATCACCAACAGCTTTCTCTGTCTATTTCTCTTTGTTTTTACCACAGTGTGTGTGTGTGTGTGTGTGTGTGTGTGTGTGTGTGTGTGTGTGTGTGTGTGTGTGTGTTCTGCATAATCTGACCTCTTCAGGATGTGACGTTTTTTCGTGTGTGCCTCGAACGAGTTTTGGACAGCCCTAAAAATGTCATGTGAAATGGGATTATGATTAAACAAAATATATGAAACTTGAACTTCACGACTACTTTGATGTCTTTACTAACGTTGTGTTAGCCGGGGAGGAGGGGGTGGTGGTGGTGGTGGTGGGAAAGGTGCTGTGTGGATAGGTGGACCTGCCTAAGATATGCTCCCAGTGATGGTCAGCGTGTGACATGGCCTCCGACGACCCGACTCCCAGTGATGGTCAGCGTGTGACATGGCCTCCGACGACCCGACTGCCAGTGATGGTCAGCGTGTGACATGGCCTCCGACGACCCGACTGCCAGTGATGGTCAGCTTGTGACATGGCCTCCGACGACCCAACTCCCAGTGATGGTCAGTGTGTGACATGGCCTCCGACGACCCAACTCCAGGCCTTGGTGCAGCCGTTTCTACTGACAGGGGAACGGGTGAAGGTGGGTCACTAGTTGCCTTGGAACTAGACTCTTCATTGCGTGAGATGGACCTGGTTGGCCTTGACAGAGCACACGTGTAGAGGAAACATAACTCTGATCTCTAACAACAAGATAAAAAAAAGGCTTCGCTACCTTATTTCTTATAATTATATTGGTCATTAAAAAAAAGTAGTTTACGTTTGTAAGAAGCTCCTCTCTCTCTCTCTCTCTCTCTCTCTCTCTCTCTCTCTCTCTCTCTCTCTCTCTCTCGCTCTCGCTCTCTCTGTTTGTGTGTGTATCTTTCTCTCTGTCTCTCGCTCTCGCTGTCTCTATGTCTCTCTTTGTCTGTCTGTCGCTCTGTCTGTCTCTCTGTATGTCTCTCTTTCTCTGTGTTTTGAGAGAAGAGAGAGAGAGAGAGAGAGAGATGAAGAGAGAGAGAGAGAGAGAGAGAGAGAGAGAGAGAGAGAGAGAAGAATACGTATGCTGCACCTGTGTTTACGTCAGTCTCTTTACAAGTACTATGATTTGCGAAAAATTAAAAAAAATCAAATCAGCAATGTAGAATGTAAATCCAAACACTTCTTTTGAAGTGAGAGATTGTTGTACAAAAGCTCGTTTGAAACTTCAAAGAAGCTCATTTTCCTGGCTTAGCTGATCATTGCACAGGGTGTGAACTTTATTTACATAATGGTCAGCGGGCACAGCTGGTGCCTGCTTGTTCTCTTTGTACTGAAGTGGGATCATAGAAAAAGCAAAGTCCTATTTCAGAGCCCCCCCCCCCCCTTCCCTCCCTCCGTTTCCCCTTTCCCAACAACTCTCCTTTTTTTCCATTGGCGAATTAAGCTTCACGCACAGATCGAAAGGTAGGACTGTGGTGGAGTGTGTGTGTGTGTGTGGAGAGGGGTGAAGGGGGTGAGGGGAGGTGGAGGGAGGGGCCTCTTAGATAGAACTTTGCCGAGAAATCTTGGCTTCTTTGACCTCCAACGGTCAAAAGCTTTCAAAACCTGAGCATAGATTGCACTTGTAACTTCAATGGTTTTTTTTTTTTTTTTTTCTGGCGGAAGGGTATGCAATAGACCGTGGGAGCTGGTTCTTTCACCATGACGTTGCTTTCACACTGCTAAAGTCAACACTGGATGACCAATGCTGGTCTGAAATCATTTCAGCGGTGTAAGTCGATCCCAACAGATGCAGGGCGCTCTTAAGCGACAGAAGGGGATTTAGAGCGCTCTTAAGCGACAGAAGGGGATGTAGAGCGCTCTTAAGCGACAGAAGGGGATACAGAGCGCTCTTAAGCGACAGAAGGGATTTAGAGCGCTCTTAAGCGACAGAAGGGGATTTAGAGCGCTCTTAAGCGACAGAAGGGAATTTAGAGCGCTCTTAAGCGACAGAAGGGGATTAGAGCGCTCTTAAACCACAGAAGGGGATTTAGAGCGCTCTTAAGTGACAGAAGGGGATTTAAAGCGCTCATAAGCGCCAGAAGGGGATTTAGTCGGCTCTTAAGCGACAGAAGGGGATCCAGAGCGCTCTAAAGCGACAGAAGGGGATTTAGAGCGCTCTCAAGCGACAGAAGGGGATTTAGAGCGCTCTTAAGCGACGGAAGGGGATTTAGAGCGCCCTTAAGCGACAGAAGGGGATACAGAGCGCTCTTAAGCGACAGAAGGGCATTTAGAGCGCTCTTAAGCGACAGAAGGGGATTTAGTGCGTTCGTAAGCGACAGAAGGGGATACAGAGCGCTCGTAAGCGACAGAAGGGCATACAGAACGCTCTTAAGCGACAGAATGGGATTTAGAGCGCTCGTAAGCGACAGAAGGGGATTTAGAGCGCTCTTAAGCGACTGAAGAGACATTTAGAGCGCTCTTAAGCGACAGAATGGCACTTAGAGCGCTCTTAAGCGACAGAAGGGGATTTAGAGCGCTCTTAAGCGACAGAAGGGGATTTAGAGCGCTCTTAAGCGACGGAAGGGGATTTAGTGCGCTCTTAAGCGACGGAAGGGGATTTAGAGCGCTCTTAAGCGACGGACGGGGATTTAGAGCGCTCTTAAGCGACAGAAGAGGATTTAGAGCGCCCTTAAGCGACAGAAGGGAATTTAGAGCGCTCTTAAGCGACAGAAGGGGATTTAGTGCGCTCTTAAGCGATAGAAGGGGATGCAGAGCGTTCTTAAGCGACAAAAGGGCATTTAGAGCGCTCTTAAGCGACAGAAGGGGATACAGAGCGCTCTTAAGCGACAGAAGGGCATTTAGAGCGCTCTTAAGCGACAGAAGGGGATTTAGTGCGCTCTTAAGCGACGGAAGGGCATTTAGAGCGCTCTTAAGCGACAGAAGGGCATTTAGAGCGCTCTTAAGCGACGAAGGTGATTTAGAGCGCTCTTAAGCGACAGAGGGGCATTTAGAGCGCTCTTAAGCGACAGAAGGGGATTTAGAGCGCTCTTAAGCGACGGAAGGGGATACAGAGCGTTCTTAAGCGACAGAAGGGGATACAGAGCGCTCTTAAGCGACAGAAGGGGATTTAGAGCGCTCTTAAGCGACGAAGGGGATTTAGAGCGCTCTTTAGCGACAGAAGGGGGATTTAGAGCGCTCTTAAGCGACAGAAGGGGATACAGAGCGCTCTTAAGCGACCGAAGGGGATATAGAGCGCTCTTAAGCGACAGAAGGGCATTTAGAGCGCTCTTAAGCGACAGAGGGGGATTTAGAGCGCTCTTACAGCGACGCTAGAAGAGGGCATTTAGAGCGCTCGTAAGCGACAGAAGGGGATTTAGAGCGCTCTTAAGCGACAGAAGGGGATTTAGAGCGCCTTTACGCGACAGAAGGGGATTTAGAGCGCTCTTAAGCGACAGAAGGGGATTTAGAGCGCTCTCAAGCGACAGAAGGGGATTTAGAGCGCTCTCAAGCGACAGAAGGGGATTTAGAGCGCTCTTAAGCGACAGAAGGGGTGCAAAGAGGAATACGGATGATTTAATGTGCCAGGCTTTGTGCCCATTCACATTGGAACAATGAGGGAGGAGGGCGGGTGGGGGAGGAGGAGGAAGGATAATTAAACAATACCAATGGATACAATCTCAAGGGGGTTGGGAGAGGAGGATGCATGAGTGAACAATACCAATGAATATATTCCATCTGAATAAGTAAACAGTCAAATGAGTATATCCAGTCTGAATAAGTAAAACAGTAAAACGCATTATTCACTCTGAATAAGTAAATAATAAAGTGAATATATTCAATATTAATAAGCAAACAATAAAATGAACAATATTCATTCTGAATAAGTAAACAATAAAAATGAATATATTCAATCTGAATAAGTAAAGAATAAAATGAATAAAATTCAATCTGAATAAGCAAGCAATCAAATGAATATATTCAATCTGAATAAGTAAACAATAAAATGAATACATTCAATCTGAAAGTGTAACAATGAAATGGGAACATTCAATCTGAATAAGTAAACAACGAAAGGAATATATTCAATCTGAAGAAGTAAACAATAAAATGAAGATATCCGATCTGAATAAGTAAAGAATAAAATGAACATATTCAATGAGAATAAGTAAAGAATGAAATGAACATATTCAATCTGAATAAGTAAAGAATAAAATGAACATATTCAATCTGAATAAGTAAACAATAAGATGAATATGTTCAATCTGAATAAGTAAACAATAACATGAATATGTTCAATGTGAATAAGTAAAGAATAAAATGAATATGTTCAATCTGAATAAGTAAACAATAATATGAATATGTTCAATGTGAATAAGTAAAGAATAAAATGAATATGTTCAATCTGAATAAGTAGACAATAAAATGAATATATTCAATCTGAATAAGTTAACAATAAAATGAATATATTCAATCTGAAAAGGGAGCGGAGGGGAGGGGGGGGGGGGGCGGGATAATTAAACATACCACTGCATACAATCAGTTTAAAAGGGGTGGGGGGAGGGAGGGGAAGGATAATTAAACAATACCAATGGATACAATCTCAAGGGGGTTGGGAGAGAGGATGCATGAGTTGAACAATGCCAATGAATATATTCCATTGAATAAGTAAACAATCAAATGAGTATATCGGATCTGAATAAGTAAAGAATAAAATGAACATATTCAATGTGAATAAGTAAAGAATAAAATGAATATGTTCAATCTGAATAAGTAAACAATGAAATAAATATATTCAATCTGAATAAGTAAACAATAATTAAATTGAAGATATTCAATCTGAATAAGTAAACAATAAAATGAAGATATTCAATCTGAATAAGTAAACAATAAAATGAAGATATTCAATCTGAATAAGTAAACAATAAAATGAAGATATTCAATCTGAATAAGTAAACAATAAAATGAATATGTTCAATCTGAATAAGTAAAGAATAAAATGAAGATATTCAATCTGAATAAGTAAACAATAAGATGAATATGTTCAATCTGAATAAGTAAACAATAAGATGAATATGTTCAATCTGAATAAGTAAACAATAACATGAATATGTTCAATGTGAATAAGTAAAGAATAAAATGAATATGTTCAATCTGAATAAGTAAACAATAAAATGAATATATTCAATCTGAATAAGTAAAGAATAAAATGAATATGTTCAATCTGAATAAGTAGACAATCAAAGGAATATATTCAATCTGATAAGTTAACAATAAAATGAATATATTCAATCTGAAAAGGGGCGCGAGGGGAGGGGGGGGGGGGGAGGTAACTAAACAATACCACTGCATACAATCAATTTAAGAGGGGATGGGGGGAGGAGGAGGAAGGATAATTAAACAATACCAATGGATACAATCTCAAGGGGGTTGGGAGAGGAGGATGCATGAGTGAACAATACCAATGAATATATTCCATCTGAATAAGTAAACAGTCAAATGAGTATATCCAGTCTGAATAAGTAAACAGTAAAACGCATTTATTCACTCTGAATAAGTGAATAATAAAGCCAACATATTCAATATTAATAAGCAAACAATAAAATGAACAATATTCATTCTGAATAAGTAAACAATAAAATGAACATATTCAATCTCAATAAGTAAAGTATAAAATGAATAAAATTCAATCTGAATAAGCAAGCAATCAAATGAATATATTCAATCTGAATAAGTAAACAATAAAATGAATACATTCAATCTGAAAGTGTAAACAATGAAATGAGAACATTCAATCTGAATAAGTAAACAACGAAATGAATATATTCAATCTGAAAAGTAAACAATAAAATGAATATATTCAATCTGAATAAGTAAAGAATAAAATGAACATATTCAATGTGAATACGTAAACAAATAAATGAATATATTCAATGTGAATAAGTAAACAATAAAATGAACATATTCAATCTGAATAAGTAAAGAATAAAATGAACATATTCAATCTGAATAAGTAAAGAATAAAATGAATATGTTCAATCTGAATAAGTAAAGAATAAAATGAATATATTCAATGTGAATACGTAAACAATAAAATGAACATATTCAATGTGAATAAGTAAACAATAAAATGAACATATTCAATCTGAATAAGTAAAGAATAAATGAACATATTCAATCTGAATAAGTAAAAATAAAATGAATATGTTCAATCTGAATAGGTAAACAATGAAATAAATATATTCAATCTGAATAAGTAAACAATAAAATGAGTATATTCAATCTGAATAAGCAAACAATAAAATGAAGATATTCAATCTGAATTAGTAAAGAATAAAAATGAAGTTGTTCAATCTCAATAAGTAAAGAATAAAATGAAATATTCAAACTGAATAAGTGAACAATAAAATCAATACATTCAATCTGAAAGTGTAAACAATGAAATGAGAACATTCAATCTGAATAAGTAAACAACGAAATGAATATATTCAACCTCAAGAAGTAAACAATAAAATGAATATATCCAATCTGAATAAGTAAACAATAAAATGAACATATTCAATGTGAATACGTAAAGAATAAAATGAATATATTCAATCTGAATATATAAAAAATAAAATGAACATATTCAATCTGAATAAGTAAACAATAAAATGAACATATTCAATCTGAATAAGTAAAGAATAAAATGAATATGTTCAATCTGAATATATAAAAAATAAAATGAACATATTCAATCTGAATAAGTAAACAATAAAATGAACATATTCAATCTGAATAAGTAAAGAATAAAATGAACATATTCAATCTGAATAAGTAAAGAATAAAATGAATATGTTCAATCTGAATAAGTAGACAATGAAATGAACATATTCAATCTGAATAAGTTAACAATAAAATGAATATATTCAATCTGAAAAGGGGAGCGGTGGAGGGAGGATAATTAAACAATACCACTGCATATAATCAGTTTAAAAGGGGATGGGGAAGAGAGGGGGGGGGGAGGATAATTGAACAATACCACTGCATACAATCAGTTTGAAAGGGGATGGGAGGGGTAGGGGGGGAGAGGAAGGATAATTAAACAATACAACTGCATAAATCAATTTGAAAGGGGAGGGAGGGAGGGGAGGGGGGGGAGGATAATTAAACAATACCACTGCATACAATCAGTTTGAAAGGGGATGGGAGGGAAGGGGGGAGAGGAAGGATAATTGAACAATACCACTGCATACAACCAGTTTGAAAGGGGATGGGAGGGGTGGAGTGGGGGGAGAGGAAGGATAATTGAACAATACCACTGCATACAATGAATTTGAAAGGGGATGGGAGGGGAAGGGGGGGGGAATAATTAAACAATACCACTGCATACAATGAATTTGAAAGGGAATGGAAGGGGAAGGGGGGGAGGATAATTAAACAATACCACTGCATACAATCAGTTTGAAAGGGGAGGGGAGGGGAAGGGGGGGGGAGGATAATTGAACAATACCACTGCATACAATCAGTTTGAAAGGGGAGGGGAGGGGTGGGGGGATAATTAAACAATACCACTGCACACAATCAATTTGAAAGGGGATGGGAGGGGAATGGGGGAGGATAATTAAACAATACCACTGCATACAATCAGTTTGAAAGGGGATGGGAGGGGTGGGGGGGGGAGAAGGCAAGATAATTAAACAATACCACTGCATACAATCAGTTTGAAAGGGAATGGGAGGGTGGGGGGGGAGAGCAAGGATAATTAAACAATACCACTGCATACAATCAGTTTGAAAGGGGATGGGAGGGGGAGGGGGGGAGAGGAAGGATAATTGAACAATACCACTGTATACAATCAATTTGGAAGGGGGATGGAGGGTGGGCGGAGAGGGGGTGGGGTGGGGGAGGAGGACAGATAATTAGACAACACAAAGGGACATAATGATCGGAAGGGGGGGGGGGGAGGAGGAAAGATAATTAAACAGTACCAATGGATGCAATGAAATGTACACAAGATAAAAGGAGGGGGGGGGGGGGGGGGAGGAGGAGGAAGGAAACTAAACAATACCAACGGATGCAATCAATCTTAAACATGTTAGGTCTTTATGACATGGAAAGCACATTATGAGAATAATGTTCATTTCATCTGTCAGTCTGCTAAAATACAGGAACAACAGCTTTGCAGTCATTGGTTTGCACACACTTTTGCACAATGACTAGAACACGTTTAAATAATAATAATAATAATAATAATAATAATAATAATAATAATAATAAACAGTGATAGCGAATTCTTCAATTTATAGATCACTTCTGGCATAAGGTCTCATTTAGAACCAGAACTGTGATCACAAGTTTAAATGGCAAACATTGTAGCTATTAGATGACACCTTATGCAAAAAGATTACCTACACAACCAGCACCGATCTCATAACAAATTCAAATAAGAAATATTGAAGTACCTAGATTGCTACTGCCCACAGAAACGTGGACAAACGAGTCACAAGTGTGTCCACGTTTCTCTGGGCGGTTCGCTAACATTTATTTAAGATTTGTTTAGATTTCCGCCAGCAACTAGATCTTGTGATTTGTCAATTGACTCACAGACATCCTTTGTCCTGTTGCACGTGTTCTTGCTCTTGACCTCCGTCCCCTGAGGGTGAAAGGTCAGGTTGTTGCACTGTTCCCCTGGTGTTACGGGACTGGAAGGGGGCCTGTTTAGTTCCTTCATGGTAGTGTTATTGTACTCCTCTGATGCAATGTCTAAATGTCAGTGTGGCATCATGTCACCTGCAGCGACAAGTGATGGGCAGTACAGCTGTCGTCTTTAGTGTTAGTGATGGACAGGACAGCTGTCGTCTTTAGTGTTAGTGATGGGCAGTACAGCTGTCGTCTTTAGTGTTAGTGATGGACAGTACAGCTGTCGTCTTTAGTGTTAGTGATGGACAGTACAGCTGTCGTCTTTAGTGTTAGTGATGGACAGGACAGCAGTCGTCTTTAGTGTTAGTGATGGACAGTACAGCTGTCGTCTTTAGTGTTAGTGATGGTCAGGACAGCTGTCGTCTTTAGTGTTAGTGATGGACAGGACAGCTGTCGTCTTTAGGGTTAGTGATGGACAGGACAGCTGTCGTCTTTAGTGTTAGTGATGGAAGGACAGCTGTCTGTTTATAGTGTTATGTGATGGTCAGTACAGCGTCGTCTTGTGTTAGTGATGACTACAGCGTCGTCTTATGTGTGATGGACAGAACAGCTGTCGTCTTTAGTGTTAGTGATGGACAGTACAGCTGTCGTCTTTAGTGTTAGTGATGGACAGAACAGCTGTCGTCTTTAGTGTTAGTGATGGACAGTAACAGCTGTCGTCTTTTAGTGTTAGTGTTGGACAGACACTTGTCTCTTTAGTGTTAGTGATGGCAGACAGCTGTCGTCTTTAGTGTTTGTGATGACAGTACAGCTGTGTCGTTTGTGTTTGCTTTTTTTTAGTATCTTTTCTTGTGTTTCTTTGGGTGTCATATTCTGTGAGTGTGTGTGTGTGTGTGTCGTGGTGTGTGTTGTGGTTTTTGTATGTGTGTTGCGCGCCGTGTGTGTATGTGTGTGTATATGTGTGTGTGTTTGTGTGTAAAGAGGGAGGAGAGAAAACAGTGGGAGATACAAGACTGCATAACACATACCCCCCCCCCCCCCCACCCCCCCTCCACCGTTCTTCTCCTCACACGCGTGCAATATATACTAGATTCACTGTCCAATACATACACACAAGCCACGATTGAATTTAATGTACAATTCAAATCGATTACTGCCGGAAAAAAAAAGACCGTCCACATAAGAAGAGTATCATTAACAGCCATTGTATACATTTTTGTGTTCCTTAGATGTGAATAAGCAGTGCTTCAGACACCCACAATGCCCTACAGCGTGAAGCGGAAGTGGTAGTCACATGACGTGAGAAGTGTCATGGCGGCGTCAAGGCGTTCACTCTGAGCCACTGTCAAGTGGTTCTTCCAGTCCCCGACTTCTCCTGGGATGAAAAAAAAAATGGCGGCGAATAATCGCATAACATCTTGCACACATGTAAAATCCAATCACTAACCTTCGGAAGAGAAGGCCAGTTTGGCTGTTGGTATGGATGACATGTTACACATAGCATGCACCCTGCGTGAGAAATTGGAAGATTGAAGGAAATAAGGAAACTGAGTGAACGGTAAACGACTGAACGAAGAGCCAGCTGGCAGCTCTTCAGTCAGCACTACCAAGGTAGGCATCCCGTTGTGTGCATGAGAGTGTGAATTGTCAGCGCCTAGAACCTTTGGCAAGGAGCTTCCAAAATGCTGTGTTTTTATTGTCATTATTATTGTCATTATTATTTCTATTATTATTATCATTATCATCGTCATCATTATTATTGTTATCATTATTATTATTATTATCATTATTACTATCATCATCGTTATTGTTATTATCATTATTATCATTATTGTCAGATCGCAGCAGCAAAAACAGTAGTAGTACGAATAGCACAGCAGTTGTGGAACCACCAGTAGTAGCGGAAGAAGCCGTTGTATTACGTAGCAATAGTAGAATGTTGCACAAAACATAGGAGCTGCAGGAGCAGCAGTAGCAACAGCAAGAACTCGACAGATTTTTTTCCAGCGTTACCCCAGCAACAGCAATGTCAGCAGCAACAGCAGTGGTAGAATTAGTAGCAGCAGCAGTAGTAGTGGTGGTAGTGGTAATGGTGGTAGTAATCACAGAAAAACCAATTGTTGCAACATCAGCGGGAATGATGATGGTTATGACAGCGTTGGCCGTGCACTTGGTTACAAGGTGCAGAAGTAGTAGAACCACAGCCTTTAAGAATGCCATTCTAAACTGATTTTTAAAACACTAAAATGATAGTCAACATCGTTTACCACAGCCTTTTAATAATGCCATTCTAAACTGATTGTTAAAACACTAAAATGATAGTCAACATCGTTTAAACTGTGAAGTATACGTTCAAATCTACTAAAAGAGTCTTAAGGATAGCAGTTGGTGTGACATTTTTCTTCATGTTCAAGTAAGATCCAAAATCTCTAGGCTGATATTTGGCTGGTTGGCAAGTCAGTACAATCATACCGAATGCAGGTAATACATATCTTATCAAGCCGCTCTTTGAAACCATCTTATGCCTGGATAGTCACCAACACAAAGCGTAACTGATGATCTAATGATGGTTGTTTGGTTGGCGTACAACGGCGTGTTCCTTAGTCCAGGACACTCAGCTTGTTTACCCCACCATGATTTGTTGACGTAGACGAAGTAAATTTTACAAAGAAAGGTTACCAGTCCCGCAAGACAATACAAGCAGATTACAGGACAAAAACACGATGCATTTCCACCTCTTGGGCCTTCTTCAGGCTAATTACAAACAACATTTAGGACAATGAAAACGAAGAACGAACAGTCACTTATCTTCTCATATTCGGCGTGAAATGGGTGTGGAAATAATCTTCTCATATTCGGCGTAAAATGGGTGTGGAATGAATCTTTCAACACCCTTTTGCAGCGAATATGAGACGTGGTTGCTCGTTCTTCGTTCTTATTGTCCTTAATGTTGTGTGTTTTGTGTGAGGAAGACCCAAGAGGTCGAAACGCATTGTGTTTTGTCCTGTCATCTGTCTGAGTGGATTGTCTTGCGGAACTAATGGCCTTTCTGTTTAAAACTTGCTTCGATGTCCGCCTTCTGTCACCTCGCTTTGAAACTGACTGTGGACGACATAGTTGTGGCTTGTCTTTTCAACCTGCGGCTATAGTTAATACAATCTGTGCCCAGGGGCCTGTTTTCTGGGTTCTGCCATGCCATGTGTTGTAAACGCGGTCTCCAGTCATGTTGAATAGAAAGCTTCACGATCTTCATTTTCCTGACAAGAAAAGACAACCACCGAAGGGGATAGGGGGATGCCTCCAGTTTACATGGCTAGGTGATCCAAACTACGTCTGCACGCATTACTCTCAACCCAGGACTCAGGGTTTGGACGTTGGCTTATGTGGAGATGCCTAGAACCGCGTGAACTCCAACTTGAGAGCTGACAAGTTCTGTCAACTAATGTACACAACCGCCATGGTATAACACCGGCCATTCCGAAATTTTAAAATAATTCCATCCCTGAGGACACATTCCCTTCGTACCCAACCCTTTCCAGTGGGTGAGATCCCTGAGGACACATTCCCTTCGTACCCAACTCTTTTCCAGTGGGTGAGTGAGATCCCTGAGGACACATTCCCTTCGTACCCAACCCTTTTCCAGTGGGTGAGATCCCTGAGGACACATTCCCTTCGTACCCAAGCCTTTCCAGTGAGTGAGTGAGATCCCTGAGGACACATTCCCTTCGTACCCAACCCTTTTCCAGTGGGTGAGTGAGATCCCTGAGGACACGTTCCCTTCGCACCCAACCCTTTCCAGTGGGTGAGATCCCTGAGGACACATTCCCTTCGTACCCAAGCTTTTCCAGTGGGTGAGATCCCTGAGGACACATTCCCTTCGTACCCAACCCTTTCCAGTGGGTGAGATCCCTGAGGACACATTCCCTTCGTACCCAAGCCTTTCCAGTGAGTGAGATCCCTGAGGACACATTCCCTTCGTACCCAACTCTTTCCAGTGGGTGAGTGAGTTCTTTAATTTAGAGTCTGTTCACACTCAGTGATATCAGACTAAAAAATAAAAAAAGGGAGGGGGGGGGGGGGTAAGGTGAAGGGGAGCGTTTATAAAAATCTATTAATCTGATGTATGGAAAGCACTTTTGCTATTTGCACAATTTCTGGTTTGTGGGTTACTGTTTCATAGAATCGTGTGCAATCACATCCACGTTCGATTCCTTATACAATGAAGTTAATATTGAACAATGAAAAAGAATATGGTCCACTGATAGAAGATTTGAACAATCACATGCTACACTTTGGGAAAACTTGGTTTTCTACGATTTCAGTCGAAGCTTGTATATTAAAGATGGCAAATATCGTGGACATGATAAGATTTCATACTTCTCTGGAAGGTGTTCGCTTTTCACGCATTTTTCTAATAGCAAAATAATGTCTTGAACATCAAGTTTTAAATTACTCTCAGGTGTTTTTCTTAACGCACCATCTCTAGCTAATTGATCTGCTGTTTCATTACCCGATATGTCACAGTGTGATGGAATCCAGCAAAAAGATACCCCAATTCCTTTCAACATAATAACATGTCTGTAATGTCTTATTTCAAAAAGTAAATCTTTTCATTTTTATGATTCCCGATTTTGCAAGCTATATAGAACTGACTTGGAATCAACGCAAAAAAAGTGTATTATAGACAGCAGTGTTATTGTCACACATAAAAATCAACGCCATAAGAATAGCATACAGTTCTGCCGTAAATATGCAGAACCCTTTCCCTAGAGAAACCGCTTCCATTCTTATCGTGTACTTTATTGGCACTTGACTCTGTCCGTGTTGAAACAAATACAGCTCTGACAGCGAAATAAACATATAAAACCTGGCCATGGAGTCTATTCAACAAGAAGTGATGTTTTAATCATTGATCATTTTGTTGTTACATTCATTGGAAACTCATGTGGGTGTTTTGTATTGCCCGAATTTGCTGCAGACTGCGCGATTTGACACCAGGTTGTTTCTCACTGATTTTGCTGACACCTTTATGGAACAGGGATCTTTCAGTCAAGTTAGCAAATCACGGTTTAGGTACAGAACACGTGGTCATTAACAAAAACTTTTTTTCTTCTTCTGGGTGCACTTTAACACTGATTCACTTTTACGGAGTATTCACACCAAAACAACGAAAATCATTCCATATTTCTCGGCATCTCAGTGGATTGAGTTTCATAGGAGATTCTACTGAAGGTACGGAATGTATTGCTCTCAACATTGTACATTAATTTTGTACATAAGATATTTTCATACCACAATGCCATTGTTGACCACCTGTGCAAAATATGTTAATATGTTTGATGTTTACCCGTCTCCAGCTTTTCGAACTTGGTTGACATTTGATGTTTGACATGCTTCAAAGCGACCTAATGGGACTATTGTACTGAAAGCATTAAATCGGGTACAAATGTACTGGATGTACGAACCTTTACGGTACATTTCTGCTTTATTGATGGCTGCCTGCTGCTTGGTTTTGTCGGCTTCTTTCATCTTGGTGAAGCTGGTGGCCTCAGCAATGTCTTGACACAGCTGGGCAGACGCTTCCACGCCCAGGAAGTCTGCTAGCTTCTGGATGGCCTTCTCCGGATCCTGTGATGATCACAGTGTTTTGCGTCGCGGACGTAATTGGTTGTGTTTGTAAAAGTGATACAAAGAAACTAGACCGCCAAATTTTTTATATCTTTTCTTGAAATGTACATTTTTCAGGTGGGGGGGGGGGGGGGGTTAATGGAAAATAAAGCCAATGATTTATACATTGATACTAAATGTGGATTAATGTGGATTACTCTGCACATCATCATCATTATCATCATCATCATCAGCGTCATCATCATCATCATAACCATTTCCGATTACCCTCACATTACAGATATTTATGAGAACAATCCGGCATTTATGATGTTAGACACACACACACACACACACACACACACACACACACACGCATATAACACACACACACACACACACACACACACATATATAAATATATATATATATATATATATATAATGCTGAACAATTAAGCAGTGGGGGAAAACAAGTGCAGGCCAACAATTCTTCAGTCATTATAGCAACGACTTGGCAAAGATTTGAACTTTTAGGAAAAAAAAAATTGAAGATGAAGAAAATGGGGGGAATATATTGAAAATATGAGAAACCCTTCACTGGCCGCCTGAGGGAACCATCGCAATCCCTCTCGAAGGCACATCTATTTGTATTGCCTGCTCCTAGGCCTTTCGTCCGCTGGATCGGACTCATCAGGGAGACACGGCTGATTGTGTCTGTGCTCTTGGTGTCAAATAGAGACACACCACAGTCCATAATTCTGTGGTGTTCTCACCACCAAGGGTTCAAAAGAGAATGCAACAGCACCCCCGAAGCAGCCAGCGAAGGGTAGCAAAATGGAACAAAACGAAAGTGTGGAGAGGAAAAAAGTTGCTAAAAGACTAAAAGCATTATGCACACAGTATAAGATGTAGGGGACAATCTTTGAGCCTATATATATATATGATAGATAGATACACACACACACACATATCCCCACATTGCCGTACTTGCTGGCACTCAGGGAGGATGTCATTTGCTGATGAAGGCAAATAAAGCCGAAAGTTTCAACTATAACCACGACAGCTTGTTGTTCTTGTGCTTTTTTCTTTTGGATATATATGTTATATATATATATATATATATATATATATATATATATACATCTGTGTGGTGTGTGTGTGTGTGTGTGTGTGTGTGTGTTGTGTGTGTGTGTGTGTGTGTGTGTGTGTGTGTGTGTGTGACTAAAACGTGGCTAAAGACTAAAACGTCCTTTTCAAGAATGTGTAAATCAGAATTTTGAATCTTTAGTTTACTGGTGCTTCCTTTGAAAAAGACACAGGTATACAAAACCAACCAACCAACCAACAGAAAAAATGAACGAAAGAAACAAAGAAGGAAAGAAAGAAATCAGAGAGAGAGAGAGAGAGAGAGAGAGAGAGAGAGAGAGAGAGAGAGAGAGAGAGAGAGAGGAGAGAATGCGAATGCGAATGCGAATGTTTTATTCAGTTTAAGGCCACAGCCCCATACTGAAGGGGTATTCATACATGCATCATACAGCATTCCTAATACATAACACAATGAAATCATGAAAAAATGTAGATAAGTTACAAAAACGCAGAGTACATTAAGCCATTACTGTCCGAATTCTCTTATTTGCTTCGTAAATATACATGGCTAAATTCCAAAGTATATTCTCATTCCTTGTTGACAGCAAGAGAACTAGCCTGAAATTACATGGTTCGGTGTAATATTTGGGTTGAATAAATTTTATTCTAAGATCGCTCAGAGCAGGACAGCAAAACAAAAAATGTATTTCGTCTTCTCTTGCTCTGTTACAGAGTCGACACATCAGTTCATTTTCAACAACATTTCTATACCTGAGGCGATGGCATGCGATATCAGACACTCCAAATCTAAATTTTGTCAGTGCACATTTGATAAATCTATTCATTTTTATCCCAATGTAAGGTTCAAAGCTATGTGTCGATTTAAAGAGTTTATACTGAGCAAATCTATCACTATTATACATATGGTCATGCCAGTCCTGCCACCTACAATCTATGATCCTCTGTTTAAAACAATTCAGAAATTCTGATATATTTTCTACACCTTGGTTATCCCAAACAAAACCATATCCATATGAATTCAAACACTGTCGAACATGGGAAGCCCATGTTCTTTTACCATTATCATCTAAACTCAACAGCACCCTGTAACCTTTAAAGGGTATCATATCGTCATTCATTCTTGTTAACTTGAGCCAATATTTTATCAAATAAGAATTTAAATAAATTGGATATCGTCCAAGTTCACCATAAACCAGATCATTGGGCGTTCTACTGTCTACATTCAAAAAGCGCTTCAGCGCATACAGGTGAACTTTTTCAATTAAGGCACCTTTGTCAAAAGCCCATACTTCTGCACCATATTGTAAAATTGGCTGTACCTGTGAATCAAACAATTTTGTAAAAACACTGAACGAGTTACACTCTAACTTGTACAAAATATGAAGAATACTATTGACCGCCTTTTTCGCTCTATTGGCTATATCTTGACAAGCAAAACCAAAACTAAGTTTCGTTGTAAAATAAATACCAAGGTATTTGTAAGTATTAATCACATTTATTCTCTCACCTCCATAGGTCCATTTTTCAGTTCGGGCTAAATATCCTCCTTTACGAAATACAACAATATTGGTCTTGTTCATATTAACATTTAGTTCTAGTCTGCCTGCTGCAGAATACAAATTATTTAGTTGTCTCTGGAGACCAACCACTGATACTGAAATTAAAATAATATCATCGGCAAAAAGCAGCATAAACAATTCTAAAAGATCAAAAGTTACTCCATGACGGCCATTTTCAATTATTTCTAAGGCTAGCTCATTAATAAACAAGGAAAATAAAATCGGACTACAGACATCTCCTTGTTTAACCCCACTTGTACACTTGATAAATTCCGATAATTTTGCGCCTGATCGTATTTTTGCTTTTACCTCACAATACATACTCCTTATTGTACTGTACAACTTACCCCTGATTCCATTTTTTAACAAAACAGGCCATAACAATTTTCGAGAAATGGAATCAAAAGCCTTTTCAAAATCCACAAAGGCAACATATAACTTCTGATTCTTTACAAGTTGTTTCTGAACAGCAGCAAGCAGGGTGAATATATGATCAATTGTAGAATAACCTCTTTTAAACCCCGCCTGATGCTCTCCTGTTATATTGTTCTGAATTACCCATGCATGCAATCTACTATTAATAACCGAGCTGTAAAGTTTGCTACAAATATTGCTTAATGAAATACCTCTATAATTATTTACATTGTTAACATCACCCTTCTGAACAAGGGTAAAATTATAGATTCTTTCCAGCTGTCAGGGTAAGCGCCACTATCAAAGAGGAAGTTAAACAACTTCACTAAGAAATTCAAGACAGACTCGCCAGAGTATTTAAAAAATTCACCAATTAAACCATCAGGGCCAGCAGATTTTCCATTTTTCAATTTCCTGATTGCGACCAACACTTCTTCTCGAGATATTGCTCTTTCGTACGGAAATTCCTCCTCCTCATATTCGTGAACTATGTTCTCTGTAATATTATTTTCTTCATTTTTCTCCAACAAGCTTCTAAAATGTTCGAACCATTCAGTTACAGAAATATTGTTTGACGGTTGAAATCTTCTCCTTGCAATCTTGTGTACAGTTTCCCAAAATTCCTGTTGACTCTTCACAGAATTAATCAATACATTTAGCAATGAATCATTGTGTTCTTTCTTTTTCCTTTTATTAAGATTTTTATATTCACGTCTTGCAACACAAAATGCGACGCGATCATCTTTATTCAAAGTTTTACAAAAATTTCTCCACAGACTAAGCATTTTTACGTTTTGATGTTTTACAGTCCTTATCATACCAACTATAATCACTAGGAATACTTTTATTTAAAACTGCCTTTTTTTCATAATTTCAGCTTGATCTTTCATGATCACCTCAAATCTGCGTATCGCTTCATTTACATCACTATGTATAAGACCCTCTGCTGTTGCCATCTTCTCTTTAACATCTTGAGAGCACATGGAACGATTAAATACCAGGGCATGATCCTTGTTCCAGAAATATTTAACAATAAACTGATCACTTTGATCACTCAGGTCATTTGTTGTGCATTTCTCTTCCTTTTGTTTGGCAATACGTAATACAAGGGGCATGTGATCGGATTCAAATCTTTCCACAACAGTAAGAGTTAACTGTTCACAAAGAAGCTCTAAACCGTTTCTTGACAACAAAAAATAGTCATTTACACTGCATCCTACATCAGAAATATATGTAAAACGACCTTCAAGGTCGCCATTGCACATTCCATTTAAAATGTACAGTCCCAAAACAGAGCACATATCCAAAAATTTCTTTCCGTATGCATTTAAGATTTTATCCTGAGAAGTTCTTTTTATACCATTATCATTCTTATTATGAACAACATGTAATTCAAGCTCATCTAAAAGTATTGGGAATTTGTCAGACGTTCTGGCATTCATATCACCACATAACAGTATTTCAGTGTCTTCCAAAGACAACAACATATTTACAACACAATTTTCCAACAGATCGATGCCATTGTCGAAACCATTGATAGAATAATATGGCGAATTTTCAGGAGGAACATACGCACATACAAGTAAAACATTTTTATGTAGACCAAAAAATCCTTTATCAAGTATAAATGTCATGGAATAAGGACTCTCACAATCAACCTCATGCACATATGGAAGAAGATATTTCCGTATCAAACAAATTATTCCTCCTGAACTTCTCCCTTGCCTTGTAAGTTTGACAGATGGTTTA
>CM065736.1:4118070-4120570 GCA_033310375.1 Conus canariensis | reverse complement strand
AAAAAGAACCCCTGCAAATTTCCAGAGTGTCAGTGCTGCCACCAAAAAGCAATTGATAGTAACAATCAAGAATTATCTACAAGTCTGTAAAATAAATTACATTTGCATAGCTCCAATTGTTAGTACTAATCAGAAATTTTCCACATCCCAGTAAAACAAAACACATTTGCTTAGCCCCAATCAATAAGTAATAATCAGAAATTTTGTACACGTCAGCAAAACAAAACACACTTGCTTAGCTCCAATCAATAGTAATGACCAGGAATTTTCTGCACCTCAGTTAGAAAAAAGCTAAATATTTGCATAGCCAGTATAACATCAACATCAAACCTGACAATCATCATCGAAGAAAATCTATGGTAGAAATACTCGACTTGTCAACAAGATAAAAAAAAAAAAACGCGTGCATGACCAATGACATACAATCCTCGCTTTACGATGGTACATGTGCCACACCTGACTTGGGAAACGTCACCAGCATGACGTCATCAGGGTTCATGTCCATGGTCTTCAGGCGTTGAAGCTGTTCTTCCATGGGTCGCTTGCAGAGGGCGTCGAAAATGGTTGGCATTCTCACATCCGCCACCAGGCGAGTGACTTGAGAAAGGATGTCCGATTTGTCGGCAGTGTCTCTGGCGTGGGACTGCAGGGAAAGGTCAAAAGGAAGACAAAGTCAAATCCTGCTGTGTGTGGAAACCCAATCATTCAGTCACGTGGTCCAGGGTTTTATTGAGTGTCACGGGTGAACCTAAGGTGAGAACAGACTTGTAAGAGTATCTGAACTACGCAAGTCAAAGAGACAAAGGAAGAGAGAAGAAACGAGAATAACTGAACTATGCAAGACAAAGAGACAAAGGAAGAGAGAAGAAACGAGGAGTGACTGAACTTTGCAAGACAAAGAGACAAACGAAGAGAGAAGAAACCAGAGTAACTGAACTCTGCGAGACAAAGACACAAAGGAAGCGAGGAGAAAAGAGTAACTGAACTCTGCGAGACAAAGAGACAAAGGAAGAGAGGAGAAACGAGAGAAACTGAACTGTGCGAGACAAAGAGACAAAGGAAGAGAGGAGAAACGAAGAGTAACTGAACTGTGAGAGACAAAGAGACAAAGGATGCGAGAAGAAAAGTCAGTCGGACTATCTCTTCTTTCCATTGAGTGTTGCTGTTTATGTCATTGAGTGCGGCTGCTTCACGTCATTGAGTGTTGCTGCTTCACGTCATTGAGTGTGGCTGCTTCAATTCATTGAGTGTGGCTGCTTCACGCCATTGAGTCTTGCTGCCTCATGTCATTGAGTGTGGCTGCTTCACGTCCATGAGTGTTGCTGCTTCACGACCTTCAGAGTTGCTGCTTCACGTCATTGAGATGTTACTGCTTCACGTCATTGAGTGTGACTGCTTCATGTCATTGAGTGTGTGCTACTTCATGTCATTGAGTGGTGCTGCTTCACGTCATTGAGTGTTACTGCTTCACGTCATTGAGTGTGACTACTTCATGTCATTGAGTGGTGCTGCTTCACGTCATTGAGTGTGTCTGCTTCACGCCATTGAGTGTGACTACTTCATGTCATTGAGTGTCACTACTTCATGTCATTGAGTGGTGCTGCTTCACGCCATTGAGTGTGACTACTTCATGTCATTGAGTGTGACTACTTCATGTCATTGAGTGTCACTACTTCATGTCATTGAGTGGTGCTGCTTCACGTCATTGAGTGTGTCTGCTTCACGCCATTGAGTGTGACTACTTCATGTCATTGAGTGTCACTACTTCATGTCATTGAGTGTGCTGCTTCACGCCATTGAGTGTGACTACTTCATGTCATTGAGTGTCACTACTTCATGTCATTGAGTGGTGCTGCTTCACGCCATTGAGTGTGACTACTTCATGTCATTGAGTGTGACTACTTCATGTCATTGAGTGTGCTGCTTCACGTCATTGAGTGTGTCTGCTTCACGTCATTGAGTGTGACTACTTCATGTCATTGAGTGTCACTACTTCATGTCATTGAGTGGTGCTGCTTCACGTCATTGAGTGTGTCTGCTTCACGTCATTGAGTGTCATTACTTCATATCATTGCGTGTGCTGCTTCACGTCATTGAGTGTGTCTGCTTCACGCCATTGAGTGTGTCTGCTTCACGCCATTGAGTGTGTCTGCTTCACGTCATTGAGTGTTGCTGCTTCACGTCATTGAGTGTGTCTGCTTCACGTCATTGAGTGTGTCTGCTTCACCATTGAGTGTGTCTGCTTCACGCCATTGAGTGTTGCTGCTTCAACGTCATTGAGTGTTGCTGCTTCAACGTCATTGAGTGTTGCTGCTTCACGCCATTGAGTGTTGCTGCTTCACGTCATTGAGTGTGGCTGTTCACGTCATTGAGTGTGGCTGTTTCACGCCATTGAGTGTGGCTGCTTTATGTCATTGAGTGTGGTTGCTGCTTCACGTTATTGATGTGGCTGCTTCACGTCATTGAGTGTGGCTGCTTCATGTCATTGAGTGTGGCTGCT
>CM065736.1:4085570-4108070 GCA_033310375.1 Conus canariensis | reverse complement strand
ATAGCTACCTTTAGAATATATATATATATATATATATATATATATATATATATATATATATATATTAATATACACATTAAAAAACCGATTTCAAAACACACATTGGAAACACGTATAGTACGTAAAGTGAGTTTCGAGCAAAGCTTCTGTTCCAATATTTAGAGTGCTGTATCCATAAAGACTTAAGAGAGAGAGAGAGAGAGAGAGAGAGAGAGAGAGAGAGAGAGACAGACAGACAGACAGACAGACAGACAGACAGACAGAGGGAGGACATTTTTTCTCTTTTATACATCCCTATCCCCTTCGTGGTGTTGTTTGAATTGGGTTACATCACGTGTGAAGTGTTTGTTTTTCTTGTAGCTGTTGCTTTGATTTCAGCTGTGTTCGTAACTTTTCTGTTGTTTCTTAATGTTCTTGTTGTGTTCACAACTTTTTTTTGTTATTTCTTAATTTTCTTGTTGTGTCTATAACCTTTTTTTTGTTGCTTCTTAATGTTCTTGTTGTGTCCATAACCTTTTTTTTGTGGTTGTTGTTTCTTAATTTTCTTATTGTTTTGTTTCTTGATTTTTTTGTGTTCACAACGTTTTGTTTGTTTGTTTGTTTGTTTTTTAATTTTCATATACTATTTAAGGTTTTGCGTAACGTCTACGTATACGTTTTGTTGTTTTTTCCACCAAGTTTCTTGGGTGCATTTGTTTACTTGACTGTATACTTTAATGTTTCTCTCTGTTGTGAGTTTTCATAAAGTCTCTGTGTAAACTTGTACGTATGTTTTGTAGATTCTTTGTCTCATTTAGCACTAGTTTAGTAGAATTTAACGGCAAATATGAAAGTGACTGATGAAGTCCACACTTGTTCCTTTGGAAACTAGACTCTCTCTCTCTCTCTCTCTCTCTCTCTCTCTCTCTCTCTCTCTCTCTGTTCTGTCTGTGTGTGAGTGTGTGTGTGATGAGGTGTGTGAGAGAGTGTGTGTGTGTGTGTGTGTGGTGTGCGTGTGTTGTGTATGTCTCTGTCTGTCTGGCTGCCTCTCTCCTTCCCTCCTCTGTGTGTGTTGTGTGTGTGTGTGTGTGTGTGTGTGTGTGTGTGTGTGCGTTCGCGCGCGCGCGCGCGATGTGTGTGTGTGTGTGTGTGTGAAACTTTCAGGAATGATAGTATTTATGCATTGTATGCTTGGTAATCTCGTTTTGTGCGTCACTTTTAGAATCCTAAAGCTATGTCTTACGTATCATGTCTGGTTGCTGTATGTTTATTGTAACTCTGTTTGTTATATTGTTTAATCTTAGATATTTAGTATTCTTCTAAACATAGAATGCTAAAGTCATAATGTCAAACATCTCGTATATATTTATGCAGGTTGAGTGATGTGGGTGCTGTCCCCTGTTGCCAACATTTTATCTGTTGCACCTCATCTTAGGTTCTCATTTTTGAGATACTGAAGTGATTGTGACTTGACTGACTTGACTTGACTTGACTTGACTTGACTGACCTGACTGACTTTGACTTTGACTTGACTTGACTTGACTTGACTTGTGACTTGACTGTGACTTTGACTTTGACTTTGACTTGACTTGACTTTGACTTGGACTTGATTGACTTTGACTTGACTTGACTTGACTTTGACTTTGACTGACTTTTACTTGACCTGACTTGACTTGACTGTGACTTGACTTTCACTTTGACTTGACTTGATTTTGTCTTGTCTTGACTTGACTTCACTTCACTTGACTTTGACTTTGACCTGACCTTGACTTGACTCGACTTGCCTTGACTTGACTGACTGTGACTTGACTGTCCATAAGATCCAAATCCGTCAGTAATGGGATCTGGTAACTGAGCAGATGTGGTGTAACGTGTATGGATTAGTCGGCACGCAGTGGCACCTCGTTGATGAAACCGAGACTGATGATGGAGATTTCTCTGGTTCCTAACCCGTCAAAGTCTATATTGCGTGGGCATTATTATACACCGTTCTCACTGCTTTATATTGCGTGGGCTTTATTATACACCGTTCTCACTGCTTTATATTGGTGGGCTTTATTATACACCGTTCTCACTGCTTTATATTGTGTGGGCTTTATCTGTCAAAGTGTACAACATTCTCACTGCTTTATATTGTGTGGGCTTTATTAATCACACGTTCTCACTGCTTTATATTGTGTGGGCTTTATCTGTCAAAGTTCACATTCTCACTGCTTTATATTGTGTGGGCTTTACCTGTCAAAGTTCACAGCGTTCTCACTGCTTTATATTGTGTGGGCTTTACCTGTCAAAGTTCACAACGTTCTCACTGCTTTATATTGTGTGGGCTTCATCTGTCAAAGTTCACAGCGTTCTCACTGCTTTATATTGTGTGGGCTTACCTGTCAAAGTTTACACGTTCTCACTGCTTTATATTGTGTGGGCGTCATTGTCAAAGTTAATTCTCACTGCTGTTTATTGTGCGGGCTTCATTGTCACACACTTCTCACTGTTTATATTGTGTGGGCTTCATTGTCAACACCTTCTCACTGTTTATATTGTGTGGGCGTCAT
This sequence comes from Conus canariensis, assembly GCA_033310375.1. Lineage (NCBI taxonomy): Eukaryota > Metazoa > Mollusca > Gastropoda > Neogastropoda > Conidae > Conus > Conus canariensis. The sequence goes on along the minus strand of CM065736.1, from coordinate 4,105,539 downwards.
TGTACAAAAATTTCTCACTGTTGTTTATTGTGTGGGCTTCATTGTACAACATTCTCACTGCTTTATATTGTGTGGGCTTCATTGTACAAATTTTCTCACTGCTTTATATTGTGTGGGCTTTATTGTCATCACATTCTCACTGCTTTAATTGTGTGGGCTTCATTGTACAACATTCTCACTGCTTTATATTGTGTGGGCTTTATCTGTCAAGTTTACACATTCTCAGTGCTTTAATTGCGTGGGCTTCATTGTACAACATTCTCACTGCTTTATATTGTGTGGTACTGCATTTATTCTGTCTAAAGTTTTAACAACATTCTCACTGCTTTATATTGTCGTGGGCTTTATCTGTCAAAGTTTACAACATTCTCACTGCTTTATATTGCGTGGGCTTTATCTGTCAAAGTCTACACCATTCTCACTGCTTTAGTATTGTGTGGGTTTTATCTGTCAAAGTCTACACCATTCTCACTGCTTTATATTGTGTGGGTTTTAGCTGTCAAAGTTTACACCATTCTCACTGCTTTCTATTGTGTGAGCTTCTTTGAAATGGCTATGTCACGCTTCTACGAGCTCTCTGCTTGCCGCAAATTTGAAGAATAAATCTTAGTGAGCCCACCATAAACAGGGACAAGCAAATTACCAGACAAATTAATTTGTTTGTCCTTCTTTTTGGAGGACTCATTGGGAAAAATTCTTACCGAGTCCGCCACCCCCCCCCCCCCCCCCCCCCAAAAAAAAAAAAAACAAAAAAAAAAAAAAAAAAAAAAAACCCAAGGACAAGCAAATTACAAGACAAATTAATTTCTTTTTCCTTGTTTTTTTGCGGATTCACTAAGATTAATTTTTACGTGTTTCAATTTCCGCCTTAAATCACCTCACTTTTATACCTTCTTTGGTTGTCGTTTGAACAGAAAGATTGTCACTAGCAAATCGAGACGTGGTTGATATTAGCACGCGAAGCATGCGTGTCGCTGTCGCGTCATTCTTCTTTTAGATAAGAGGCATGTTTTGGAGTACGCCTGTCCCCGAATGTTATCTCTCTCTGGACACCTAGGTATTTACACTGTACGCCTCTCTCTCTCTCTCTCTCTCTCTCTCTCTCTCTCTCTCTCTCTCTCTCTCTCTCTCTCTCTCGTGTCAAAACTGTGTCAGTGTGTGTTGTGTGTGTGTGTGTGTGTGTGTGTGTGTGTGTGTGTGTGTGTGTATGCGTGTGTCTGTGTGTCTGTGTGTGTGTGGGAGGGGGGTATGTGTTCTTGTACTGTACACCTGTGTGTGTGTGTGTGTGTGTGTGTGTGTGTGTGTGTGTGTTGTGTGGTGTGTGTGTGTGTGTGTGTGTGTGTGTGTGTGTGTGTTCTTGTACTGACGCCTGTGTGTGTGTGTGTGTGTGTGTGTGTGTGTACGTGTTGTGGTGTGTGTTGTGTGTAGCGTGTGTGTGTGTGTGTGTGTGTGTTGGTGTGTGTGTGGGGTGTGTGTGTGGTGTGTGTGTGTGTGTGTGTGTGTGTGTGTGTGTGTGTGTGTGTGTGTGTGTGTGTGTGTGTGTGTTCTTGTACTGTACGCCTCTGTCTGTGTATGCGTGCGTGCGCGCGCGCGCGCGCCGCGCGCGTGTGTGTGTGTGGTTATGTGTGTGTGTGCGCGTGAGAGAGAGAGAAAGAGAGAGAGATACAGAGAGAGAGAGAGAGAGAGAGAGAGAGAGAGAGAGAGAGAGAGAGAGAGAGAGAGAGAGAAGTGAGGTTGAGGTAAGGAGACGGAGAGAGAACCCATTCTGTTTGCACCCAAAGTGGATGGTTGTAGTATGGGGTGCGCGCGGAGGACTTAGGGGGAAGGTAGCCTACAGATAGACGAAGGAAGAGAGATTCGGTGGAGAGAGACAAAAGTAGGAGTGTGTACCGGAGGGGAGAGGGGAGAGGGGAGAGGCAGACAGAAGGGGACACAGGGAGGGAGAGAGGAGAAGCGGAGATGGGGGGGGGGGGGAGGGGGGGAGTGTGTGTGTGTGTGTGTGTGTCTCTCTCTCTCTCTCTCTCTCTCTCTCTCTCTCTCTCTCTCCTCGCTCTCTGCTCTGCTCTCTCTCTCAGCGATAATTGTCAAGACATAAGGAGATTCAAACTCGAAGGACTTTATTGCTTCGTCTGGTAAGGACATACTTCCTTCATTCACATCTTGTAGTGTCTTTGATCGTCTGTCTGTGAGCTTTGCACCCGTTATATCTCTTACAGTCGACAGCAGAGGACAATGAAGAGAACCCCCCCACATTTCCACCCTCCATCCGTCTGGTGGAAGGGGTGAGGATTCCTGTCCTATTTGAAACCGCCTGCAAACGACCCATGGAAGAACACGTGCAACGCCTGAAGGCCATGGACATGAGCCCTGATGACGTCATGCTTGTGGCGTTTGCCAAGGCAGGTGGGTGAGACTCACAGTATTTGTAACATGACGTTGCATTTCGAACAAATAGATGTGGCCCCTCTTGTGGAAACATAAAAGTGGACAAATTATGCTCATTCGCCAAAACTTAGAAGGGTCAAAATGGATAACAATGAGAAAATCAGGATATGACCAGCCACCGTGGGGAAGTGGTTAGCGTCGCGGACTCCCGGCTGGGAGGTCGTGGGTTCGAATCCCATCAGAGTCATGTGGGTTTTTCTGCCCCGACCGGCTCCTACCCAGAGTTGAGTTTGCTGCGGACTCAGTTGGGAAGACTGGGACCACACAGTCGAGTTTCATCCACTTAATGGATGCGTTTCTGAGAGTGTTGCTCAAATTTCCTGACCAACACTGCAGGTGCCTGTATCTCTCGGGCCTGGTTGACGCCGGGATATATTATGAAAGGAAGCGTAGAGTACAGCCCTGTCATGTAGTCTCAGACCGAGATGGAAATCCGTAGCATCATCTTAATCATCCTCATTCTCATCGATCAGCATTAAAAAAGTCTCACTTCTGTGGCCCTTCATGCCCTGCTCTCATGGTGACCTCGATTTCGATGTCCTCTCCACGTCTGTGGTCTTGGTTTGGTTCCGTCGGGGTCACCGGTATCGGCGTGTCCATGGGGGCTGTCGTTGGACGGACGTGGTGGCGCCCTCCGGAGGGAGAGTTCACTCACGCCGGCTCCGCGACTAAGCAATTATTGTCGTCAGTAGGGGGCTTAGTGGGTGGTGTCCTGCGTATGTTAGATCAGAACAGGCGCCACTGAACACCACCGAAGTGACTCGGCAGCAGTGCAGTGTCTCCTCCGGTGGGTTGCCTCTTAACGACTTGACATTGGCTGCTCCCTGTGGATTGCCGGTGCCGGGGCTGCGGCGGGGCCGACCGGGCTGTGGCTGTGGACGGGGTGTCGGAATGAGCGGGTGGGTGCACTGCCTCTAAGGTGGCGCAGAGGTTGGGACAGCAAAAAAAAAAAAAAAAAAAAAAAAAAAAAAAAATCAGGATATGGAACATTCTTGTTTCTCAGATAGGGATGCGATTTCTCTCATCCTGCATCTCTCTCTCTCTCTCTCTCTCTCTCTCTCTCTCTCTCTCTCTCTCACACACCACCACACACACACACACACACACACCGCGCGCCGCACGCACACACACACACACACACACACACACACACACACACACACACACACACACACACACACAACACACACTAATATGGACAGCGAGTCTTGACCATGGAAATGGATTTTTAATATGTGAATCAGTTTTCTGATTCCACAAACATCAAATTTACCGTGAGCTTTAAACAGTCAAAAGGGTATGAAAAGTAAGTGTTGTATTGTTTTCTATGTCCACTGAATGCTACTTGCATAAGCATTCAGCGAATGAAGAATTATAGACAGTGAAAAGCGTTCCCGTCGTGTAGTGGTTAGTGTTTATGTCAGAGGACCCGTAGGCTGTGGGTTCTATCCTTCTCAGTACTAATGGGGTTATGTTTTTCCATCGGTTAACTACAATACAGAATCAGTGGTGCTGTGGGTTCATCATAGAGACCACGAGTCGACTCATCTACATTTCACATGTCTGGAGACATCGCTTTTAATGAACACTGCTGACTTCTGTAGTGCTCGGATATGACTGAAACCACGATCCATTATTAACGAAAAGGTCGCCATGCAGTCCCCAAGCCTTCATATATTACTGCTACATTCTCCTCATCACGTTCATCGTTCTCATTTGAAACAAAAATTCCGTCCCACGTTATACGAATGCCGTTTTTTGTCTAATAGTTGCAAAGACAAGAAAGACTGGTAAACTTTAAGACGAAAAAGAGCATTCGAAACACAAAAAGTTACCAAGTTATTTTTCTTTCTGTCAGAATCGTTCCTGTATTGAAGTGTTTGAAGTGAAATGCAGGGTTCAGTTTCTTTTTCCGTCAGGCACTCACTGGATATGGGAGGTGATCTCCATGCTGCTCTCAGGCAAAGCAGAGTACGAGAAACGAGCCAAGGAGTTCGCCATGGTGGAAGCCACTGAGATCGAAAAACTGGAATCCCAACCGTCGCCAAGGGTCCTCAACTCCCATTTCCCTTTGAAGTTACTTCCCCGTCAGATCAAGGAGAAAAAGGTCAAGGTCATTCACGTCTACCGCAATGTCAAGGACGTTCTAGTCTCTGCATATTTCCATTTTCGTCAGTACCCAGAGCGGAAAGATGTCACTTTAGAAGAAATAGAACGCATGATGATCGATCCCCAAGGTAAGAAACTAAGGAAAGAGAAGCCTTTACTTTGTTTTGTCGTGTCTCGCTCGTTGTCTTTTCTTTTATCACGTAGTTTCATTGTCTTTTTAGTTACTCTCAATTCAGAAATCGAACCAGGAATAATAAAAAGACGAAGAGGACAATTTGTTGACGGTGATTCTTTGATTTTCGCTTTGAAGACTATTTCAGTACACAGAACAAAGAAGAATGTGTGCTTTTCTTTTTGTTGCGTAATCAGCTGGCACAGTTTGATGCCGTGTGTTTGTGATGTCAGCACCAGGGGGCAGTTACTTCACCTACCTGAAGGACATGGATGAGTTCAAGAGAAACAACCCGGACTTTCCGTTCTTCACCATGTCCTTTGAGGACACCAAGGAGGTGAATCATTCTCTGTGTCTCTGCCAGTCTTTATGTGCCTTGCCTGTTTTAGGGCGGAGGGAGGGTGTAATTTTATCTGTATCTCCCAGTCTTTATTTGCCTTGTCTGTTTTAGGGGTGTGTGTGTGTGTGTGGGGGGGGGGGGGGGGTAATTTTATCTATCTCTCCCAGTCTTTATTTGCCTTGTCTGTTTTAGGGGTGGGGTGGGTTGGGGGGGTGGGGGGGGTGTAATTTTATCTATCTCTCCCAGTCTTTATTTGCCTTGTCTGTTTTAGGGGTGGGGTGGGGTGGGGTGTGGGGGGGGGTGTAATTTTATCTATCTCTCCAGTCTTTATTTGCCTTGTCTGTTTTTTTTTTTTTTTTTTTTTTTTTTTTTGGGGGGGGGTCATTTTTGTGTCTCTCCCAGTCTTTATTTGTCTTGTCTGTTTTAGATGTGTCATATTGACTGTCTCTCTCAGTCTTTATTTGCCTTGTCTATTTTAGGGGGGGGGGGGGGGGGGGGTCATTTTTCTGTCTCTCCCAGTCTTTATCTGTCTTCTCTGTTTTAGATGTGTCATATTGACTGTCACTCTCAGTCTTTATTTGCCTTGTCTGTTTTAGGGAGGGGGGGGGGGGGGGGGGTCATTTTTCTGTCTCTCCCAGTCTTTATCTGTCTTCTCTGTTTTTTTTTGTTGTTGTTGTTGTTGTTGTTTTTTTTTTTTTTTTGGGGGGGGGGTTATTTCATCTGTCTCTCCCAGTCTTTATTTGCCTTGTTCTGTTTTTTTTTTTTTTTTTTTTTTTTTTTTTTTTGGGGGGGGGGGGGTCATTTTTCTGTCTCTCCCAGTCTTTATCTGTCTTCTCCGTTTTATGGGATGTGTTATTTCATCTGTCTCTCCCAGTCTTTATTTGCCTTCTCTGTTTTAGGGGGGGGGGGGGGGGTCATTTTTCTGTCTCTCCCAGTCTTTATTTGTCCTCTCTGTTTTAGGGGATGTGTTATTTCATCTGTCTCTCCCAGTCTTTATTTGCCTTGTCTGGTTTTTTTTTTTTTTTTTTTTTTTTTTTTTTTTTTTTTTTTTGGGGGGGGGGGGGGGGGGGGGCGTCATTTTCCTGTCTCTCCCAGTCTTTATCTGTCTTCTCTGTTTTAGGGGGTGGGGGTGGGGGTGTTATTTCATCTGTCTCTCCCGGTCTTTATTTGCCTTGTCTGTTTTAGGGGGGAGGGGTCATTTTTCTGTCTCTCCCAGTCTTTATCTGTCTTCTCTGTTTTACGGGGGGGGGGGGGGGGGGGGGGGGGGTCATTTTGTCTGTCTCTCCCAGTCTTTACTTGTCTGTTTTAGGGGATGTGTCATTTTGTCTGTCTCTCCCAGTATTTATTTGTCTTGTCTGTTTTAGGTCGTTTCTGTTTCCTATCCGTTGACTAATGTCATGGAATAACTTGGCCCTGTCCGTTGACTAATGTCATGGAATGACTTGGCCCTCTAGTCTGCTGCAATATACATGTATAGGAAATCATTCATAGTTTTCTTTTTCCTGTCCGTTGACTCATGTCATGGGATGACTTGGCCCTGTAGTCTGCTACAATATGCATGTATAGGAAATCATTCATAGTTTTTTTTTTCTTGTACATTTCTGAGCAAGTAATGAGACTTATCCTGGGACAGTTTTCCATTGGGTGCAGAGTTTGATGAGCACCTGTCATTTAATTACGTACAAGAACGGATTGGAGTAGAATAATTTAGTTCAGACAAGGGAAATCAGCTGGTTTCTAAGTAGCTACAGAGAGGTAGCAGCTGAAATGTTAGACCAGAGGGTAGAATTTGGAAGAGGTTAGCCATGAAGGACAGAGTCTGAAGATGTTATTCAGGGGAGCTAAACTTTGCAATTGGTCGTCAGCAGAACTGAAGGCTGATGGTGTTGGTCGGGAGAGCAGAATATAGGAGCAAACCTGGAGCCACTAGCCGCTAAATAAACAAACAACAACAACAAAAAACATAGTACAAAACAGACACTACGCGTTTCGACCCACTGGGTCTTCTCCAGGCAGGACACTGCACTAAATCTTCACCCAGATCAAAGAGATCAGTGACTGCTTGTTCTTCCTTACTTTCCATCGCTTTGAATGTTGTTTATCCCGTCTGAAGAAGATCTGTGATTTTTTTTACCTTCGTTTTTTAGCTCAGTAATTCCATTTGTGCTTTTATGTTTCACTTTCCGCCTGCAATCAACAGACTTTGAAATCAGGTAGGCAGTAAGTTAGAAGACGTTGGCCAGCAGAGCTGAAGTTGGAGGCTACTGGCCAACAGAGCTGAAGTTTGAAGATGTAAGTCAGAAGAACTGAAGTCTGAAATTATCGCCATGAGAGCTCAGCTTGTTAGGTGCTAGTAAGGAGGGCTGAAAATTGAAGATGTTAGTCAGGAAAGCTGGAGTTAGAAGATATTAATCGAGTGAGCTGAACTTCGAAGTTTTGAGCAAAGAGCATTGTTGTCTGATAATTTTCAGTCTCAGAGGGATTATATGTATGACATTTCATTAGGATCACGCACATACTACAGTTTGCTCGAAACAAAGATGAAAAGGGGGGAGCAGACTACGCCAGTCTGTTTGTGGAAAGGACTTATTTATGTTGAAGTGATTAACTAAGTTAATTGAAACTGAAGGGAAATTGTAATTAAGTGAGAGCGGGTGTGGGGAGCGAGAGAGAGAGATGACTCAGGATGTTTTGTTAATGACTGTTTGATTTATGTCACATGTGAAGGCAACATGTTGTGTGGTGCGTGTTTGTTAAAAAAAAACAAAAAACAGCAATCTCATTTCACATTGTTTATCTGCGTCTCTCTTGTCTGTGAAAACGTTTTCACCCATATTCAATGACCCTGATTGCATTCCTTGTTCTGACGCCAGATCAGTTCTATGACAGGGCAGGGCGTTCCACAGGCAGGTTTGGGGGTCCTCACGCCAGTGGGGGCACAAAAGGGGGGGGGGGGAGAGAGGCCAAGATTACCACTTTTGCCTGCCACGGGGGGGGGGGGGGGGGGGGTGGGGGGGGGGGCTGAGGGATAGAGGGTGGAGGGGGCAGAGGGTGTGGTTCTTCCAGAATCCCCCATCCTGCCCTGGCTTCAACATTCACTTCTTTGTACAACCTACATTTTAGTGAGTTTTGTGCACGTGGAAAAAGTTTTAAAGTAGACTAATTGCAGGCGAAATTTGAAGCATGTGATTTGGAAGCCGAGCTGAAGGACGGCCAAAGAAATGGAGAACAGGAGCAACGCGTTTTGAACCATGGATGTTTGACATGTATCGACAAACCCGTCATCATAGATGTTTGACATGTATCGACAAACCCGTCATCATAGATGTTTGACATGTATCGACAAACCCGTCATCGTAGATGTTTGACATGTATTGACAAACCCGTCATCATAGATGTTTGATATGTATTGACGTCACAGGATCCGAAGAGGGCCATCCAGAAGCTAGCAGACTTCCTGGGCGTGGAAGCGTCTGCCCAGCTGTGTCAAGACATTGCTGAGGCCACCAGCTTCACCAAGATGAAACAAGCCGACAAAACCAAACAACCCACGGATCTCCCTGAAGCCAGCCATTACCGAAAAGGTTTGTAGGTATTCTTCATTAAGGCCAGCCGGTCTGTATATACACAAATTCTTAACTCGTTTCAGAAAACGGGGGAAAACAACGGAGTTCTTTTTAAAACAAATTAGTATGCGTTTGTCATCCGTCTTTAGAGCAGTTACGTAGATATCCTCACACACTTGTAGATTCAGTGTGTATGAGATACAAAGTGATAGTGGTGAGTTGCTAGCAGGCAGATGTGAACCCTCAAGATTCTCTCTGCTTTATTACATGACGGTAGAAGAAAATGTAACAGGTGGTGTTCTCTGGACCCATTAAGTTCGTGCAGTGGAATGTACTTCTTGGCTGAAATGGTTCTCATCATTACTGCTACTGCTGCTGCTGCTGCTGCTGCTGCCGCTTATACTACTATCGCTACTACTATCGCTGCTGCTGCCGCTACTGTTGTTGCTGCTGCTGCCGCCGCTGCTGCCACCACTGTTGTTGCTACTGCTGCTGTTGTTGAAACAACTGTTACTAGTATTGCTGTTGCTGCTGCTGTTACTATTACTACAGCTGCTGCTGCTGCTGCTGCTGTTACTACTACTACTACTACTACTACTACTACTACTACTACTACTACTACTACTACTACTACTAGCGTTGGTGGTACTAGGGGAGGTGTGTCAATCTGGGGCCTTTACTTGAACTGAACTGTCCCATCTATACCATTTTCTTTACTTGAACTGAACTGTCCCATCTATACCATTTTCTTTACTTGAACTGAACTGTCCCATCTATACCATTTTCTTTACTTGAACTGAACTGTCCCATCTATACCATTTTCTTTACTTGAACTGAACTGTCCCATCTATACCATTTTCTTTACTTGAACTGAACTGTCCCATCTATACCATTTTCTTTACTTGAACTGAACTGTCCCATCTATACCATTTTCTTTACTTGAACTGAACTGTCCCATCTATACCATTTTCTTTACTTGAACTGAACTGTCCCATCTATACCATTTTCTTTACTTGAACTGAACTGTCCCATCTATACCATTTTCTTTACTTGAACTGAACTGTCCCATCTATACCATTTTCTTTACTTGAACTGAACTGTCCCATCTATACCATTTTCTTTACTTGAACTGAACTGTCCCATCTATACCATTTTCTTTACTTGAACTGAACTGTCCCATCTATACCATTTTCTTTACTTGAACTGAACTGTCCCATCTATACCATTTTCTTTACTTGAACTGAAACTGTCCCATCTATACCATTTTCTTTACTTGAACTGAACTGTCCCATCTATACCATTTTCTCTAGGGTCCAAAGCATTGAGCATGCCACAGTTGGTTTCCCGCCGAAAGGAGAGAGGACGGAAGGGAAGAGGGGTATGGGGCGAAGAAGTGGTGTGTGTGTGGGGGGGGGGGGGGGGGGGCAGGCCTCTTCAAGCCTGAGCAGACTGTGATAACGGTGATATGAACTGACATTTCAGACAGTCACTGTGTTGGTAGTTTGTTTCCTATTTGTACTGACTGATGACATCAATCATCCGTGGAAAATGAGGAACTTAGTGATCTGAGATTTTTTTTAGCTTGAATGTGTGCCCGTTTCCCTATGATTTCAAGAAAGGTTCACAGCGCAAGGAATGCTGCTTTATTTTTGGACTTTAAATTTTGCTTATATTAGGACAGCGGCATATTCTGTTACTGGTCATACTCGGCCAATCATTGGAATTAAGGGAACCAAATGTGGAAACTAATTCATATGTCAACTTTTACCAAAGCGCTGACTTGTGGGTTGACTTCAACGCGGTGACAGCCCTGATATGGCCCTTTGCGGTCGACTGGGCTATAAACAACATTACCTTACTTTACCTTACTTTGCACGTACTTATTTAGAAGAACACATAAGCCTCATAAGGATCAGAACCTCCATATTTCTATTTCCCGTCGCTCTAGTGGCAGTGGAGTTGGGTTGTTAGAGATCGAGTCCGTCGGAATCTTTCAGGACATTTCTTTTTTTCTCCCTGCCCCCCTCTCCCCCAAAGAACTTTTTCATGGGGATGAATTAATCCTAGTTTGTAATTGTTAGTGGGAACTTCCTTGACGGAGTGAAGAAAAACGGTTCCCCAAGATACCAAAGAGTTTTGTTTTGTTTTTTTTTCGGGGGGGGGGGGGGGGGGGGGGGGCAGTCAAAGACACAGACCAAGTATGTCATCTACACAAAGAGAGACAGAGGAACTACACCCAAACTGTCGTGAGAAGAGCAGGCTGCTTTGTCATGGACGATGATTAAAGCACCGCCATCATCAACAGCATGCTGACATGGCAGAACCAGCCAACTCTGCAGAACATGAAGACCAGTAGCTCGCCTGTCCATGCTGCAGCAAACCGCCCCATCAAGAGACAGAAGCGGGTTGCTGGCACTTGAAGCCTCTCCAAAGTCAGATTCAGGAGGGCTTCATGCCTTACTCTCACGGTGACCTCTGTTTCGATGTCCTCTCCATGTCTGTGGTCTTGGTTTGAGTGTGTTGACGTCGACGTGTTTGTGTATGTTGCTACCTTTTTTTTCGTTTTTTTTTCCATGTGTGTTGAATATTTAATCCGAAGAAGAACCAGACGGGTGGGCCCAATATTTGCGCAGGCAGGCTCAATTTTGGATTATAATAAACCTTCCAGCAACAGAACACTTTTTGAAAATTCTATTTTCTTGACATACATCACATATGAAGATGCGTATTGGTAGCGTTTGGTTTGTGCCAAACGGGTCACAATAGTGTGGCAAAATAGCCTGACAGCCTCTCTCTGGCAATAGGACCATCAGCAAGCTGTCGCTACTGAAAAAGGAGGCCCAGTAATGGCACATAACCTAGATGATTACCGCTGTTGCTGGTGCTGCTGTTATTCACACATTACTACCATCATTGTTGCTCTCTGTTTTGCCTCCCAGGAGAAGTCGGGGACTGGAAGAACTACCTGACAGTGGCCCAGAGTGAACGGCTGGACGCCGCCATGACACATCTCAAGTCATGTGACTATCACTTCCGCTTCACACTGTAATAGAGAGCTTCGGGAGGATCAAGTGGTGCTTTTTAAATCCGGAAAGGTTAAACGAAAAACAACAGAACAGTGAATGACTTGCAGAGTGAATGACTAATCATCCGAGCTTTTTTGGTGTGTGTGTGTGTGTATTTTCCCAAAGAGAATCCGTTGATTTGTAGACGATCCAAAGTTGATGCTTGTGTATAGTATTGATGAGATCATTAAAACACGCATGTGTGTGTGTGTGTGTGTGTGTGTGTGTGTGTGTGTGTGTGTGTGTGTGTGTGTGTGTGTGTGTGTGTGTGGCTATCGAAATTTACTGACTTACGTACTTGACAGATGCTGTTATTCAGAGTATTTTGACAGATGCATTTAACCAGAGTATTTTGACATGCTGTTATTCAGAGTATTTTGAATTGCACTATTGGTGTGAAACAGGTTTGTTCAATCATCAATTGTGTGGCTGCTTTTTTCTTTTTTTTTTTATGTAGTGGCATTGAATTTGTTCCAACAGAAAAGCACAATATTCAGTTACCCCCCCCCCCCCCCCCCCCCCGAGCTGTTGCAGTGACTGTGACTCTCATTTGCAAATGATGCTGTTTTTGTTGTCTGACGCAATTCATCTAGAATCAATCTCACCGTCTAGAACGTGAAGCAAATAGTTTTGGGCTGATAGCCTTAAAAAGACAGCTATTTTGTTTCCCTTTCTTCATAATAGTTTTGGGCTGATAGCCTTAAAAAGACAGGTATTTTGTTTCCCTTTTTTCATAATAGTTTTGGGCTGATAACCTTAAAAAGACAGGTATTTTGTTTCCCTTTTTTCATAATAGTTTTGGGCTGATAGCCTTAAAAAGACAGGTATTTTGTTTCCCTTTTTTTCATAATGGAAGGGCACTTAGTTTCAGTGCAAAGCTGGTCTACACGAATGAAAAACTAAAAGCGAATTTTTTTTTAATGTATGAACTGAGTATGCTTTTACAGCGAAATTGTATTGTTTTTCTCTCTGTGATACATACAAGAGAGGAACGGATTTGTAGAAAAAAAAATTGAAGGTTTCTGAGAAACCTGAAAGCAATAGACACACGTGACGTCTTTTGGGAGAAAAAAGTATTCAGTATTTGAATGAAACGTATCTGGATTAACGAACAAGCAGAGTCACTCCTGCTCCTATGAAGAAATCAACACACGCCCTTCACTCCAAACGAATGCTGCTTACGAACCGGATTGCCTGGCAGAGCACACAGAACAAACCAGGAGACATCTTCCTCCCGTCTGTCCGCTCGTTATCCCCGAACCCGTCCGAAAGCTTGCCCATATACCCTGTACCTGACAAATCTACACAGCAAGAACAACTTGAGAATTGAACAAATATACAGATCAACATTTATTCAAGACTGACACAGCTTTTTCGATCGTGATTAGAGTCAAACAAACACACAAACCGTAGCGAATACAGGTGACCTCGATTTGATCAAAATGAAAGGCAATCTGAAATGAGGCAGGGAACAGTAAACAGCAGTTAACGAACAAGTGGGGTAACTCTTGCTCCTATGATGAAATGAATAGACGCCCCATGGGTGTCTATTTATTTCATCATGGGGAGCAAGAGTTACCCTACTTGTTGGTTAATTGATGCTGACAATTCCATGGGTATCTATTTATTTCATCATGGGGAGCAAGAGTTACCCTACTTGTTGGTTGATTGATGGTGACAATTCCATGGGTATCTATTTATTTCATCATGGGGAGCAAGAGTTACCCTACTTGTTGGTTAATTGATGCTGACAATTCCATGGGTGTCTATTTATTTCATCATGGGGAGCAAGAGTTACCCTACTTGTTCGTTAACTGATTTTGACAGTACCATGGGCGTCTATTTATATCATCATGGCAGCAAGATTTGCCCTACTTGTTGGTTAACTGATTTTGACAGTACCATGGGCGTCTATTTATATCATCATGGCAGCAAGATTTGCCCTACTTGTTGGTTAATTGATGGTGACAATACCATGGGCGTCTATTTATATCATCATGGCAGCAAGATTTGCCCTACTTGTTGGTTAATTGATTTTGACAGTACCATGGGCGTCTATTTATATCATCATGGCAGCAAGATTTGCCCTACTTGTTGGTTAATTGATGGTGACAATACCATGGGCGTCTATTTATATCATCATGGCAGCAAGATTTGCCCTACTTGTTGGTTAATTGATGGTGACAATACCATGGGCGTCTATTTATATCATCATGGCAGCAAGATTTGCCCTATTTATATCATCATGGCAGCAAGATTTGCCCTATTTATATCACCATGGCAGCAAGAGTTGCCCTATTTATATCACCATGGCAGCAAGAGTTGCCCTATTTATATCACTATGGCAGCAAGAGTTGCCCTATTTATATCACCATGGCAGCAAGAGTTGCCCTATTTATATCACCATGGCAGCAAGAGTTGCCCTATTTATATCACCATGGCAGCAAGAGTTGCCCTATTTATATCACCATGGCAGCAAGAGTTGCCCAATTTATATCACCATGGCAGCAAGAGTTGCCCTATTTATATCACTATGGCAGCAAGAGTTGCCCTATTTATATCACCATGGCAGCAAGAGTTGCCCTATTTATATCACCATGGCAGCAAGAGTTGCCCTATTTATATCACCATGGCAGCAAGAGTTGCCCTATTTATATCACCATGGCAGCAAGAGTTGCCCTATTTATATCACCATGGCAGCAAGATTTGCCCTATTTATATCACCATGGCAGCAAGATTTGCCCTATTTATATCACCATGGCAGCAAGATTTGCCCTATGTATATCACCATGGCAGCAAGAGTTGCCCTACTATTTATTCGTTAAAATGGCCGTTGCCACTTCCTTGCCTTATTTAAGACTTTCTTGTAAACGTATCTTGAAACACGCGTTTGAAGTTTAGGAGCCCCCTTCCTCCCCTTCACCCCCCCCCCCCCCCCCCCCCCCCCCCCCCCCCGCCCCATCCCCCTCACACCCAGCTCCCCAGGTCTGGACGATGATTACATGTGATACTGTGTAAAGGATGCGAGAGATTAAAGTACATCAGGACCTCTGTCAAAAGAGGCTGATAACAGACAAGCAGATATTGCACAGCATGCTTCAGTTACAAACTGTATCTCCTAGACAGGAATACAATACGTCATGGCCTTTTTGTCTGTCTGTGACAAATTGCTACTGTCCAAATGCATTTACGCATCTTTGTGTGAAACAGAAAAAAAATATCTTCAGCGCATCTTTTTTTTCTTTATCAATGCATGTAACACTCCAAGAATGAAATAATAAAACATTTGCTATTGCCATAGCCGGTCTCTTTCTCTCTGTGTGTCTTTGTCTCTCTGTCTCCCTGTTTCTCTCTGTCTATCTGTCTGTCTGTCTGTCTGTCTGTCTGTCTGTCTGTCTGTCTGTCTCTCTCTCTCTCTCTCTCTCTCTCTCTCTCTCTCTCTCTCTCTCTCGCTCACAAAGTAACCCACAGAAAGATCATTACATATTTGCGTGTTCTACTTACGCAGATATTTGATATAATAGACATAACACTGTATATAATGAAAGGAAGACAGATTCTCAAAGTTTCAAGCGTGCTAAAATATATAGACATCAACAGCAACAACGACGACAACAACAACAACAACAACAACAACAACAACAACAGCAGCAACAACGACAACAACAACAACGACGACGACAACGACAACGACGACACTAACAACATCAACAACAACGACGACGACGACGACAAAGCTTTCAAATGCTCTTTCTTTCATAGATCACACTGATTTAACACACTATATGATAGGGACTCGCAATATGTGCAAAATAATGTTAATTTTTTCTTCTTCATCTCAGGCGGCTCTTATTGCTCATCATCTTTAATGGTTTTGCATTGTTTGGGGGGAGGGGGGGGATGTTTCCTTGTGTGTTCTGTGTGCTCTGTGCTGTCATATCTGCTAGGCGATTCAATGTCGTAAGCAGCATTGCTTTGGAGTGATGGGCGTGTATTTATTTCATTATGGGAGCAAGATTCACACTACTTGTTTGTTGTTTACTGTTCGTTGCCTCATTTCATATTCACGTTCATTTTAAACACTTGCATTCCAGGACCTGTTTCATTCCTTTATAACCAACCGATCAACACGCCTGGTCAAACGATTTCGGTGTGTGTGTGTGTGTGCGTCTGTCTGTGTGTAGTTTGAATGGATGTTGATTCAATTTTATCAGACTGAAACTCACTTTCGTTCTCTGGCACCATCTCCAGTCCAGTCTCTCTTTAGTTGTAACTGACACCTTACTTCTCGCCACTGTCCAACTGAATGTTGATGATGGCTTCACTTTACACATTATGTAATTACATCAACCAGTATTCTGATATGTGTGATCACGATGAATGTGAAAGAAAGCTATGAAATAGCACACAAAAAAGAAACGCACAGTTTGCGTTTATTAAAAATGTTTACTGGGATGTGTGGTTGATGTTGTTTGTACCATTTTTCGTGAAGATATTGGTGGGGATGAGTGTCTGATATTGTTTCTATCAATTTGTTCTTTAATTTAGACAAACAAAATGGGGAAAAATGTTCTGAAAGAATCACTTGCTGTCACTCTTCAGTGTGCGGCATTTTTTTTTTTTAATCAGTTAATGTTTTATTTTTTGTTTTGGGTAATCAGATGGAAATGTAAACCAATTAATAGAAATGATGTGAACGGACTACCTTTTCTCTTCAGCCTCCCCCCCCCCCCCCTCCCTTTCCATGTCCTCATTTCCCCGTTTCACATCCTATCTCTTTGTTTATCCCATTCCCACCACTTCCTCTGTAAACTCTCTCTCTCTCTCTCTCTCTCTCTCTCTCTCTCTCTCTCTCTCTCTCTCTCTCTCTCTCTCTCTCTCTCAAATGATCTGCCCCGCCCCCTCAAATCTCCCATTAATTTCTATCGTAGCCTAATTTCTCTTCACAGTCAACTCAACATTAATGTACTGATAACATGTTTATTACTCTTTATGCCACGATATCAAGCAACGTTCCAATATGTTTGATAATGAATTAAATGAAAGACAGTTACTGGACAGAACAAGAAGATAGTCCTTGTTAATTTGATAGAGATGTCCAGCTGGTATGTTTTGATTGTTGCTGCTTGTATATAGATGAACATTTCATTTGCTATTTTCAAGAAAGCAAAGGAAAATTTTACCCACTTCACAGAAAAGATAGGAAAGAATTTTCTTCGATTACCTTTTTTTTACTTCCACTCTCTTCCTCTTCTCTTTTTATCATCATCATCATAAACAGCTGCAGCAGTAGCAGCAGCAGCAGCAGCAGCAGCAGCAGCATAATGATAATAATGACTATTCTTGTTATTGTTATTATTATCATTGTTATCATTACAAACGGGTAATAAGACATATTGACTGAAACTTATTCTCATTTCACTTGCACGTTAGAAGATACGTGGGTTCAAGATGGGTCGTAATAAAACAATTTTCGCCTTGCAGTTTTTGTACTCCCGGTTCTTATAGAACAGGGAGTACTTTACAATGGGATCGAAGAAATGCTGTCTGTGTGTCGGTCTGTCTGTGTGTCTGTCTGTCTGTCTGTCCGTCTGTGGTCAAAATGTGTTCCACTAGCTCCAGACAAAACTACTGGGCCGATCTTTCTGAAAATTTGTGGATATGTTCATTATGTGTCACGGATGATGCCCGATGTTTGGTTTACCGTTATACCCGTTACTAACGGCTGTAACGGCCTGTAACGGTTTGTCTTCTTTATGGAATATCTCAGAAAGTACTGGGCCGATCTTTGTGAAAATTAGCAGGTATGTTCATTATGGGTCCCGGATGATGCCCGATGTTCAGTTTACCCCGTTATAGCCGTTACTAACGGCTGTAACGGTTTTTCGTCTTCAAGGAATATCTCAGAAAGTACTTGGCCGATCTTTGTGAAAATTAGCAGGTATGTTCATTATGGGTCACGGATGATGCCCAACGTTTTATGTAACCGTTATATCCATTTCTAACGGTTATAATGGCCCATAACGGTTTTTCTTTTTTTTATGGAATGTCTCAGAAAGTACCTGGCTGATCTTTCTGAAAAGTGGTAGGTATGTTCATTATGGGTCCCGGATGATGCCCGATGTTTTATTGTACCAGAATAGCTGTTACTAACGGCTATAACGGCCCATAACGGGTTTTCTTCTTGTGGAAATTCTCAGAAAGTACTTACCCGATGTTTCTGAAAATTTATCGGTATGTTCACTATGGGTCACAGATGATGGCCGGTGTTTACCAGAATAGCCGTTACTAACAGCTATAACGGCCCAAAACGGTTTTTCCTCTTTATGGAATATCTCACGCGTATTCAAGATAAACTGCGAGTACGTTTATATGCTTTGCATCTTGTTAGTCTTTCATTTGAAAAAAGAAATATACACGTGTGTGCGTTTGCATATGCCGGCACAAATAGTCCCGTGTGTGTGTGTGTGTGTGTGTGTGTGTGTGTGTGTGTGTGTGTGTGTGTGTGTGTGTGTGTGTGTGTGTGTGTGCGTGCATGCGTGCGTGCATGCGTGTATAAAAAGAGGGGGAGGGGAGGGCTGAGTTGTGGTTATGTGGAGGAGGTTCCAAACGAAAGCTGTTGATACAGTTTGAGTGTAGATGAATATTTTTCCTCTAATGATTGCCATGACAGGCTGTGCTTGGAAGGATATCTATCGGTTCCAATAGTGGATGGACATTTAGATATTTTGATTTTGTGAGCGGAGATTGTGATTGGCAAAAAAAAAAAAAAAAAAAAATCTACCGGCTACAACGGTGGGTGGATATTTAGCTATTTTAATTATATAAGCAAAGATTGTGACAGGCAAAAAAAAAACTATCGGCTACAATGGTGGGTGGATATTTTGATATTTTGGTTTTGTGAGCGGAGATTGTGATTGGCAAAAAAAATAAACAAAAACATCTATCGGCTACAATGGTGGTTGGATAGTTAGATATTTTGATTTTGTGAGCAGAGGACAGCTTTTGTAGTCATGAAGAAATATGTGTAATGAAACCAGCGCAATCGCTAACCTGAGGAAACATCACAACAGAATGAAAAAAATGTTGTGATAAAACAGAGCTATGAAGCCATGTATATGCAACTTATATTGTGTAATTGTATAAATCTACATGTATCTGTCCGTCTGTTTATCTATTTATCTATCTGGAGAGAGAGAGAGAGAGAGAGAGAGAGAGAGAGAGAGAGAGAGAGGAAGAGAGAGAGAGAGAGAGAGAGAGAGTACAGTCTAACAGAAATGAAATGAATGTGCACTCAGTACAGGTCACAATCCTTGCTGATGTTTGATCGAGAGGAAGATGGAGCAGGGGTGGGGAGGGCGCTAAAGGTGGAGGGTGGTGGTGGGTGGTTAAGACCTTACAAATACAAATACAGAATATAACATTCAAAGGGCAGAATGCATGAAAGCATAACAGAAATTGTAACAACGCATGCTGACAACATCACAACGTATTACAGCGTAATGTACACAAACCAGGCATTGCATACTGATAACTAAAGCACAACATTGCGACTTCTGAAAGACTTTATGTAAGCATATGCACAAATTTCTCAGAATACTAAACAATATCATTGCGTCTTTTAAAGGGTTTAGGCAAGTATATGCATACATTTCTCAGAGTAGTAAAGAATATCATTGCGTCTTTTAAAGGCTTTAGGCAAGTAAATGCACAAATTTCTCAGAATACTAAACAAGATCATTGCGTCTTTTAAAGGCTTTACGCGAGTATATGCACAAATTTCACAGAGTAGTAAGCAAGATCATTGCGTCTTTTAAAGGCTTT
Organism: Conus canariensis; assembly: GCA_033310375.1. Classification (NCBI taxonomy): domain Eukaryota; kingdom Metazoa; phylum Mollusca; class Gastropoda; order Neogastropoda; family Conidae; genus Conus; species Conus canariensis. Next base: position 4,086,018 of record CM065736.1, on the reverse strand, counting down.
ATGCGAGTATATGCACAAATTTCACAGAGTAGTAAACATTTTATCATTGCGTCTTTTGAAGGCTTTATACAAGTACATGCACAACTTTCTCAAAGTGGTAAAGCATATCACTGCGTCTTTTGAAAGCTTTAGGCAAGTATATGCACAAATTTCTCAGAGTAGTAAAGCATATCACTGCGTCTTTTGAAGGCTTTATACAAGTATATACACAAATTTCTCAGAGTAGCGAAGAATATCATTGCGTTTCTACAGGCTTTATGCAAGTATATGCATAATTTTTTTCAGAGTAGCAAAGAATACCATTGCGTCTTTTAAAGGCTTTGTGAGAGTATAATAATTATGTTTCTCAGAATCGTTTGATTTTCGTTAATTCTAAGTAAAATAATACGGAACTCACATGGATTTGCATAAAATTTGTTTAAAAATATAGTCACGTCACAGGTTGAAG
>CM065736.1:4078070-4080570 GCA_033310375.1 Conus canariensis | reverse complement strand
CCTCCCATATCCAGTGAGTGCCTGACAAAACAAAACAAAACAAACAAAAAAATGGAAAGCTACTTTGTCATTTACAAGAGATATTTCATGCACAATCTATTTGTGTAGGATTTTGACTGTTTTATTCTCCCATCCATTTTTCTTTCCCATTTGGCAATCAGAGCCAGATACATTCAGAACATTTCGTTTTCTTCAACCTTTTTCCTTAAGCATTATGTCATCATGACAATAAAGCAGAAGAGTTTTATGCCATAAAACAAAACAATTGTGATGATCATGGAGTTTCTACACATGTCAGTCAAACAAATTGTATCTTATAGAAATCGAACCATTATCTCCGAGAAAACTGTCTTGGTTTCACAAATGCTCGATTTGTTTAAAAAAAAAAAAAAAAAAAACCCACCTATTATGCACAACCAGTTATATCGTGTCATATCCAAAGTTCGCAAGTATCTGTGCCATGCCGCACCTGACTTAGCATACGCCAGGATCATGACGTCATCAGGGTTCATGGCCATGGCCTTCAGGCGTTGCACGTGCTCTTCCATGGGTCGTTTGCAGGTGACTTCAAAGATGTCAGGAATCCTCACTTCCTCCACCATGCGGAAAGTGGATGATGGATCGACCGATTTCTCTGCGTTTTCTTCCGATTTTGACTGCACGGACACACACACACACACACACACACACACACACACACACACACACACACACACACACACACACACACTTCAACCATTTATTCAAGATTGAATGACGAACAGCATAAAACACGGTTCATCTCCTGGTACAGATCAAATCAGCAACGACACACATTGCACACACAACAATTCAAAGCAGTACACTGTTCGCACAGCGAAATTTCCCTCAAATGTGTACAGATATGTCGCCACCTATACTGACACTAATTCCAACACACACACACACACACACACACACACACACACACACACACACACACACACCACACACACACACCGCTTGCTTGCGCGTTTTTGATGAAATCCAGTCATTATCAACAGACATTTCTATATTTTGAAGAGCACACACACACACACACACACACACACCACAACACACACACACACACACACACACACACACACAAACACACACACACACACAACACACACACACTCTACAAATGTCGACTTACCATCATTTCCATACAGTTGTCGTTCCACACCTGTACTTATACCAGTATTTCCCATGTCATCTTCACAGATGAAGAATCGACTAACGAATCGCCACTCTTCCGTTCAGAGTTTCATCTGCCTCTGCGATTTCATGCCCTGATACGTGACGTTATCAGTACTGTTTACATCTGCAACATGCCCTGATACGTGACGCTATCAGTACTGTTTACACCTGCAACATGCCCTGATACGTGACGCTATCAGTACTGTTTACATCTGCAACATGCCCTGATACGTGACGCTATCAGTACTGTTTACATCTGCAACATGCCCTGATACGTGACGCTATCAGTACTGTTTACATCTGCAACATGCCCTGATACGTGACGCTATCAGTACTGTTTACATCTGCAACATGCCCTGATACGTGACGCTATCAGTACTGTTTACATCTGCAACATGCCCTGATACGTGACGCTATCAGTACTGTTTACATCTGCAACATGCCCTGATACGTGACGCTATCAGTACTGTTTACATCTGCAACATGCCCTGATACGTGACGCTATCAGTACTGTTTACACCTGCACAGACGGAGCAAAATTAAAAACAAGACACAGCTAATCTCATAGAAAAAACCCTGAGCAGAAACTCTTGTCGCTACTCTCTGCAAGAGAGTGATATCACAGTCGCATGCGCCAAAGTGTCAGTTCTTCCCAGTTCAGTTTCAGTGTCAGTTTCATTAAGAGGTGTCACAGCGCGCGGACTAGTCCATATACACTACACCACATCCACTAAGTGTTGAGACCACACCGCGCACGATTTGAAGTTGATGGGTAAATAGATTAACGACTAAGATGAGAGAATTGAAGAAGAGGGTCTCGTGGCTACGACGTGGCAGAAGTCTGACCTATAGCATTAGCCCAATGTTGCTGGTCAGACCCTAAGAGCTGTTCGCTGAAAAGCGTTGGATGACAAACGAATTGGGTGAAAATGTCGACGCAGTAAACAAATTACATGTATTGCAGAAACGCGGCCACAGACTGGCACCAGCTGTTGTTGATACAGCTACAGTAACCGTCTGACTGGAATGTTCACACGGAAAGAGCTGACGAACTGAAAATTCGACAAATGTTCAATTTGTCACAAAGCCCATTGTAACAGTATTACTTTTTTCTGCATCAAAGGGCAATAATTAGTATTTTCTTTCTTTTTTTTTTTCGTTTTTTTTTTTTTTTTTTTTTTGATGACTCAGTTCATCTTGATTTACACAAGTCAGTTTGTGGTAACGTCCTTTCAACAAAAAAAAAGGAGAGAAAGAAAAGAAAGAGAGAAAAAAGGAAGAAAAAGAACAGGAAGGAAAG
>CM065736.1:4058070-4073070 GCA_033310375.1 Conus canariensis | reverse complement strand
GAAAACGAATAACGAACTATCATTTGGTGTCCAATTTGAGGCGATAAGGGATTGTTCGTTCTTCGTTTTCGTTTTGAAAGTTGTTTGTCCTGCCTGAAGAAGACCAAAAGAGGTCGAAACGCGTTGTGTTTGTCTTTGATTTGTATTTTTTTCTTTCGTTCTGCGGCTTAGCAAATTTTCTGTTAAGTTTCTTTCCATTGTCGCAAGCAGACACCTTACTTTGAAACCACCGTGTGTTCGCTCCTAACTCGACAGTACGACTCTATCATTGGCAAAGTGTGATGGACGCACAGCCCACGACAGTACGACTCTATCATTGGCAAAGTGTGATGGACACACAGCCCACGACAGTATGACTCTATCACTGGCAAAGTGTGATGGACACACAGCCCACGACAGTACGACTCTATCATTGGCAAAGTGTGATGGACACACAGCCCACGACAGTGTGACTCTATCACTGGCAAAGTGTGATGGAGACACAGCCCACGACAGTATGACTCTATCACTGGCGAAGTGTGATGGACACACCGCCCACGACAGTACGACTCTATCACTGGCAAAGTGTGACGGATACACAGCCCATCTGTGAACAGGGGTCAAACAGAGCCATTCAGACCAACGGGAAATGATGAATGCCTTCAGTGTGCACCATGGAGATGTACCACGCCAATGGCAAAGACACTGATCAATCATTCCCCCTCACATCCCTGGTGTGGCAATTCGGCACCGGCTCAATCGAACCAGCTGTAAAACAGAAGATTGCACGTAGAAGGACGAAGAGAAATTATTTTAAAGCTTCAATCATTGTTATAGATTTCATCCACGGTAAAAACAAACAAACAAACAAAACAAAACAAAACAAAAACAACCTTGACTTCAAAATTATTCAGACCATAAGTTGAAGGGATTAAAGCCAGTTAGCAGCGGAGCTGTGTGGTGGTTCTGGTACAAACGATGCTGGATTTCTTTCTTTCTTTCTGCGTACGGAGGCTGATACTCCTGCGGACACTGCCTGTATAGACAGGCAGCGCAGTTTTGTGTGTATGACTGTTTTTTTTTTATCCCGCCGTTAAAGGCAGCCATATTCCATCTTCGGGAAAAATACTGGATGATTTCTGATATCATGAATATGCCAGTCTCATTGCTGCTTCTACAACATGATTTAAGTTTTATGCAAAGCCATGTCTGTTCCGGGCATCTCTACTCATGTCAAATCAAATTGAAACAGTGTGAAGAACCTGTACTTATGTGGGAGTAAGTTTTCAAAAGAAGCGCTAATTCGATAACGGAAACTGGACAAACCCTGCTCATCTCTGTGACTACGGAACTTATCAATGGAAGCATGTCAGCGTGTTAGTTTTTTCTGTTTGTTTTGACTTCGCTTACTCTGCTTTGTTCATTCTTGCATAGCATTTGTGAATTCATCCCTCTTCAAACGGGACTATGGTCTTTATTGAATAATATTCCGTTTCCGTTTTCTTCCCTTTGAAAAGAAACGGTATTAGTTCCTCTAAACGATACAGACGAACAATTTACAGGACAAATCTGTTTGCCTGTATCGTCTGGTGGAACTAATACCGTTTCTTTTTAATATTGGCTTCATTTTCCGCCCTCAGTCACCTCGTTTTGAAACTGATTTCCTTGGTATTCAATGTATTTTGGTGGTGTTCAATGTATTTCCTTGGTATTCAATGTATTTTCGTGGTATTCAATGTATTTCCTTGGTATTCAATGTATTTTGGTGGTATACAATGTATTTCCTTGGTATTCAATGTATTTTCGTGGTATTCAATATATTTTCGTGGTATTCATTGTATTTTCGTGGTATTCAATTCATTTTCGTGGTATTCAATGTATTTTTGTACAGTCCAAAGCAGCAGAGAATGGAGAGAAATCCAGCCAGGCTTCACCTTTCTTCCGCATGGTGGAGGGTGTAAGGATTGCTGCTATGTTTGAATCTTTCTGCAAACGACCCATGGAAGAGCACGTGCAACTCCTGAAGGCCATGGACGTGAACCCTGATGACATCATGCTTCTGGCGTATGCCAAGTCAGGTGGGGCACAGAAAATACTCGCTCAGTTATATTGCATGACACACTGTAAGTGTGTGTGTGTGTGGGGGGGGGGGGGTATGTAAATGTTGACAGATCAAAAACATTTGTCACACTTAGAAGTACAGGAATAGACAAGAAGTGCAAAATCGGGAAATGAAACAATACTGGCCACTTAGATAGGGATCCAGTACTTTATTTCCCCGACTAACTTGTAGAACGCATTCATGGCCAAGACATTTAGCATTTGAAAGTGTCGTGTAAAATCCTTTTTGCTGTAGTTTTCTCTTTCTGCAGAACTAACAAGTCCACGAGCACAAAGGTGGTTAAAGATGAATGCGATTAATTTTCAAGGTTGGGTTAGAGATGTTGTAATATTTGTTCTAATAGATACCAGGAAAGACAAAAAGAAAGAAAGAAAGAAGAAGAAAGAAAGAAAGAAACAAACAAACAAACAAACAGACAATCCAGCATGTGGAGAGTTGTGCAGATTATAGGTTGTTCATTACAACGCGTTGTGGTCAGTGTTACTGTAGATGACCAGGAGTGAGGGGGATGGGTTCCTATTAATAGCCTGCATATTAGTCGTATATTACTTCAGCATTTCTTTCCTTCAGCATCGACTTTGCGCCATGGGTTTACGATAGAGACCACACAGGCAAATCTTGTCCATTTCAAAGGCCAGTCGTGCATTCTTCTTCCTAACAACACTGCAGGTTTCTGTAATGCTCGGACGTGTTTGAAATCATCATTTGTTTTAACCAAAGAACATGAGAGTACAGTTATGTCATTCACTCTCAAGTCTTGATGAATCGCTACTTCATTCTGCATTCTCATAATAATCGAAGTCATTTAAAGCAAGTGTATTAGAAGTAGAATTACATATACTTCTTTAATTTGTCAAGAGATAAAAGACTTCGCAACAATAATATGAAAACGAACAGCTGGTTTGATATGAAAAAGTCTCCATTTTTCCTTTCCTGAAAATCGTCAATGGGATGTATAATTTTCATTCATCGTTTTTTTTGTTTTCGTCAGGCACTCACTGGATATGGGAGGTCATATCCATGCTGCTTTCAGGCAAAGCAGAGTACGAGAAACGAGCCAAAGAGTTCACCATGATGGAAGCCACTGAGATCGAAAAACTGGAATCCCAACCGTCGCCAAGGGTCCTCAACTCCCATCTTCCATTGCGGCTACTTCCCCGTCAGATCATGGAGAAAAAGGTCAAGGTTATTCACGTCTACCGCAATGTCAAGGACGTTCTAGTCTCTGCATATTTTCATATGCGTCAGGCGCCCCAGTGGAAGGATATCACTTTCGAAGAGGTGGAACGCACGATGATAGACCCCAACGGTAAGATGCTGACAAAGAAAATACGAGAATGAAATAAAGTCGAGTCACATCTTGCCAACTTAGATGCTCCCGCGTCTTGCGACGCATGAGGCAGTCAAGGCGCTCCACTGTGCACGGTCCTCAGCCAGTTTGCTAGTGTCACTCCATCCTCTGTCAACGAGTCTGAGGTCTCTCTCCACTGTCTGTCGCCAGCTCATCCTGGGTCGTCCTCTTATTTTTTGGCGTGCTGAGGTCCATTTAATGGCCTGGTTTGCAGGTCTTGATAAGGGTCATCTCAAGACATGACCCAGCCAGCGGGGGCGCCATCTGCAGTTGATGGTTGACACGGGGAACTCTTTGGAACCTGTCTGTGACCTCTTCAGATGATCTGACCATCTGATGCCCAAGATCTTACGCAGGCACTTGGGAGTCGAAAGCGTCGAGTTTCTTCTCCTGGGTGATCTTCAGTTGCCAGGCTTCACAGCCATATAGCAGCGTTGAAATCACACTGGAGTTATAAACCTGGAGTTCTTAAGTCAAAGCAGCCGACATGAAATACACGCACGGGCCACAAACAGAGACGTTTACTCCGATACTTAAACATTTGATTGTTTGATGTTTTTGTTTAATTGAAGGGGACGGAAGGGGGAGGAGATCGGTATTTCTCCTTTAGATGGGCCGTATATTCACCTATGTATCATGCATGTGTGTAGGCATCGGTAGGTGTATGCATATATATATATATATATATATATATATATATATATATATACATATATATATATATATGTGTAGTGTGTGTGTGTGTGTGTGTTGTGTGTGTGTACACGTGTGTGTGTGTGTGTGTGTGTGTGTGTGTGTGTGTGTGTGTGTGTGTGTGTGTGTACACGTGTGTGTGTGTACACGTGTGTGTGTGTGTGTGTGTGTGTGTGTGTGTGTGTGTGTGTGTGTGTGTGTGTGTGTGTGTGTGTAATTGATCCCAATCGAAATCCACAGTTGTCATCTCATTTTCTTCATATCTGGCCTGGCGACTCACACGCATACCTGCAGCTTAGCACCAAGTTACGTGTTGTGCCACACAGTCGCATTCATTGCATTTCATGCGAGCTGCGAATCGAAGCAAGGTCGGGATTTGATGTGAGTCAAGCGCCAAGTTACGTGTTGTGCCACACAGTCGCATTCATTGCATTTCATGCGAGCTGCGAATCGAAGCCTGGTCGGGATTTGATGTGAGTCAAGCGTTTGGCTGTTGGTGTTAGTATGAATCAAAAACTGCTTACTGCCAGCCGGAATAGCTCGGTTTGGAGAGAGACTGAAAATCAAAATGCAGGGTAACTCTTGCTCCCATGGCGAAATATTTACAAGCCCATTACGTCAAACAAATACTGCATACGACACTAAATCTCCTAGCAGAAATGATAAACAGAGAGCACACAGAACAATCCAGGAAACGCTCCGTTTCTGCGTGACGAATTAGGGTAACTAGGAATGGCTCTTGGAAAATATATTGTTCCCCAGGAAATCTGACCTGCGATCTTGAGAATTTGCCACTTGGGGATTTGGTAGGTGTTGGGCAGTTTCAACTGACCGAAAGCGAACTATTAACCGAGTTTTGTATGCTCATGATAAGTCCTATGATTACTCCATAATATTTAGTTTATATTTCAGCAAGCTAAATATTGTGCAGTAATAATAGAACTTATGACTCATAATGTTTTGTCCTGTACTTTGTCTGCATTCTTGGCAGTAACTGACCCCTCTCTTCCTAAACTTTGCTTCATTTTCCGCCCTCAGTCATTCTGTTTTGAAATTATCTTTCAGTGTTGTAAAAAAAAAAAAAAAAAAAAAAAAAAACGTGTCCAAATAAACCATGTTGAGACGAATTCAGGAGTGAAAACTAGTCCTTGAAGGTGGGGAGGGGGAGGGGGGAGTCATGGGGTAAGGAGGTGGGAAGGAAGGAGAAGGAGGGGTATGACATTCAGAGCGATAGGCAGAGCAGACTAAAATGTGTGTGTGTGTGTGTGTGTGTGTGTGTGTGTGTGTGTGTTGTGTGTGTGTGTGTGTGTGTGTGTGTGTGTGGTGTGTCCTTCATTTAACGTCTATCCACTATTCGTGATATTAGACACACACACACACACACAAAAAGTGAATGTGTATGAAATTGCGAGCGTGCACATAATGTGTGTATGTGTATATGTATGGGTGCGCGTGCACGCGAATGTGTGTGTGTATGTGTGTGTGTGTGTGTGTGTGTGTGTGTGTGTGTGTGTGTGTGTGTGTGTGTGTGTGTGTGTGTTGAGTGAGTGAAACAGTTATGGATGTGTAAGTGTGTGAATATCTTTACACAAGTCATAAGAGAAAATTAACATGAAGCAAAATACTTATAACCAACAACTAACTAATCAATTAAAGTCAAAACGGATGACAGTATTAAAGAAAAAAGAAAAAACAATAAACAAACAAACATACAAAACAAAAAAAAATCCTTTGCTTCCCCCCCCCCCCCCCCCCCCCCCCCGCCCATTTTATCCACCCCACCCCCCTTCCTTTCTTATCCCCCGCAAATAAAGTTAATAAAGAATATTATAAGTATTTTCCAATAGGGGTGCGTTCTAAGTGTACAAAGAATTCGTACGTTAAAGCTGGTGACTGAAAAATGGCCTGCACAGTATTTTGCTTCAATACTGGAATGATTTTTGTCATATCATTGCATGAAACAATATGAACTGGAGTAATCTTGTTTCCACATACGCAAACTACGTTTTTTACATACTTTGTTTTAAATGCATTAAGTTTCCACCTGTGCATTAATGAGAGTAATTTTCTATTAAGATTAAAATTCTCTTTGATTCTTTTAATATCAAACTGTTCTTTATAAACGTGATCTACCATACTATATTCGAAAGCTTTCCAGATATGCGACTTAACTAAGTTACACTGTTCATGTACTGATAAGGGGAAATCAAACAGTTCTGAATCAAAACTATTTTTGGCTCCACGTTTAGCTGCCCTGTCTACTTTTTCATTATAATGAAAAGAACAATGTGAAGGAATCCAACAAAAAGCTACATGGGTTCCTCTTGCAATTAACATGTGTATCTTACAACTTATCTCTATGATCATTTCAGGTCTTGTGTGCAATTGAAAAACTTTTAATGCCTGAAGAGCTGATTTAGAATCAACACAGAACAGAATTTGAAATATTGTTTTTGGAAAGTTTAAAAGGTAATTTAAAGCCAGGAGTATCGCTGTTAATTCTGCTGTAAATATAGATTTGTTAATCCCGATATAAAATGATTTCTCTACTCTTAAGTCTGATATTAAGAATGTGTGTGTGTGTGTGTGTGTGTGTGTGTGTGTGTGTGTGTGTGTGTGTGTGTGTGTGTGTGTGTGTGTGTGTGTGTGACTGATTATGCATGTCAAGCTAGTGTGAAATAATAACTCCAGTCGATGCGTGAGCATTTTCTTTTTGCCTAAATTCGTCTTCTGCTTTTATCGTCGTCTCCTTTTTGTCACTTACATGGTTGTGTACAGTTAATGTCTTTTTTTGTTCATGACTGTTAGAGCATGTATCAAAACCAGAGGGGAAATGATTGACACCATCGGTTAGTTGATGAAGTGATAATTTTTCTCATTTTGTTATGTAACAACATTCAGTAAACGAAAAAAAAAGCACACACAAGTATGAGGAACACCTTTTGTTGAATTAGCGGAATTCACCATCTCATTCGGATTGTGGTTTGTCAGCTCCAGGGGGCAGTTACTTCACCTACCTCAAGGACATGGATGAGTTTAAGAAAACCAACCCGGACTTTCCGTTCTTCACCATGTCCTTTGAGGACACGAAGGAGGTATAGTATTCTCCATGTCTGGTCCAGTCCTCATTTTCCGTCTTTTTTTTTAAACTTCTTTTTTTCCTACTGTGTCCTTTTTCACGTGGTAATTTGGTCCCTCTGGCCGGTTGATATATTCATGTATAGTAACGTGAAATTGTAGGTTTCCTGGTGTAGGAAAGATGGTCCCTTCGTCAAATGGTTAGAGTGTTTTCCTGTGGAGCTTATGGTTGTGAGTTTAAACCACCTGTGGGTTCATGTAGGCTCAAAGAACTTGTGTCTACCCGGCAGTAAACGTGTACCTAATTCACCTGAAGGAAAGTTGAAAACGGCGGAAGAAAAGGGATGGGCACCGCCTTCCATTATGCCATGCCTAGACTCTCATGGTTCACTGTCCTGATGACCATCAGTCAATGGAACTTTCATCTTTAACCAATGTATTCAGTTTCTGGACAAAAAAAAAGGTAAAATTATCCGGGGACCGTTTTCATCTGGGGGTGCTGAGTTCTTTAGGCACTTATTATTTCATTTAAGTAGAGGGGATCCTATTGAAACTGAACTTAGAGCTGGCTCAGTAAACTAGACTGGTTATTAAGTGAACACTGGTGACATCAAACTGAAGAGGCGATTTCAACCAGGGGCGCTGATGTTTGGATATGTTAACCAAGGAAGATGTAGCTTAAAAATCTTGCTCAGGTAAGGTAATGTTGCTTATTGCCCAGTCGACCGCGAAGGGCCATACCAGGGCTGTCACCGCGTTGAAGTCCACTCACAAGTCATTCAAAAAAGAAGAAAAAAAAACTAATTCACACAACCCTTTAAAATACACTTTCTAGCTAAAAGCACACTGGAAATTTTGTTTTCTTCTGAACAATCTTAAATCAGATGAAAACTGTTCATCCCTGTCATAAATTTAAGATCACATCAGGTGGGACATCTCTGAACAAGATTTTCATGACGTCTGCTGTAAAGTGTTTATGTCTCACATCATGCAAGTCTCAACACTCTAAACGAACACGTTTTACTGCGCAAATGTGCAAATGTTGGTCCGAAAGGCTCCATTTGAAGATGTCAGACAGGAGTACTTAATTTTGAAGGTGTTACCCCCCAAAAAGCTGAATTTTGAGGATGTTATCAAGAAACGCTCAGTTTTGATATAATAACCAGAACAGCTGAATGTTGATGGGTTAAGCAAAAGAGCTGAGGATTGATGGTGTTAGACACAAGAGATGAAGCTTGTAGATGTTTCCTCGGTCAGACTTAAGAGCTGAAGAGTGAGAATGTTATCTACAAGAGCTGACATTCTAAGATGTTCACTGGAAGGGCTAGAATTTGCCGATGTTCGCAAGGAGAATCGAAGTTTGAGGATGCTAATCAAGGAGAACCGAAGTTTGAGGATGCTAATCAAGGAGAACCGAAGTTTGAGGATGCTACACCAAGGAGAGCTGGAGTGTGAAAACAACAGGAGAAAGAACTGAAATTTGAAGACGTTAGCCAGGGGGAATTGTAGTTAGAAGTCGTTAGCAGTGAAGACTGCTGTCTGGAAGTTATCAGTTCCCAGAGAAGACTGCTGTCTGGAAGTTATCAGTTCCCAGAGAAGACGGAAATAGTTCAAGGACGCAGAGGACTGTTTGCCTAGAGATCTAAAAAAATAAAATAAAATAAAAAAAAAACAGGGAGGACAAAGTCAGACTATTTATGGGAAAGGATTTTTTTTTACGTCGAAGTTTTTAATTGTGTAAACTAGAATTGAATCGACGTTGCGATTAAGTGAGAATGTGTATGATGATTGAGATAGACTATAGTCATGATGCCTTGTCAATGTTTGATTTATGATATAAACGAAGGGCAACACATTGTATGGTGTTTGTCGGTTAAAAATAGCAATTTTCTGTCCCGTTGTCTATGTCTCTCTCGTCCAGCAAAACATTATCAGCCAACTTATGCCGTTAATGACTCTATTTCTGCTTCAGTATCTACTAATTTAATCACTTGTGAGTTGACTTGGACGTGGTCGGCTGGGCTATAAGCAACATTGCTTACTCACTTACAGGTAGTGGAATTGTTATTGCCTGGTTCATTTCCATGGAACACACTGAAAACTATCTGATGTCTCTGTCGGAAAAAGGCGAAGGTGAAGAACAGAAAGGAAGAAGGAAGAGGAGAGGGGTGGAAAGCGTTAGAGGGGGGGGGGGGGGGGGGAGGGGCAGGGTGGCAGTAGACCAGGTGGGTATGAATTTCAGGGTCTCGCCCTCAAACATTATCTACCACCAATGAGGCTGACGATGATGGTCTTGCCAACGATGCTGTATGGTTGATGTGATCTACAAGACAGGGCTTCAGCTTACTCCAAAATGATCACCACAGGACTAACCAGATTTCTCAACAGCACTTTTCAAGAACAGATATTCTAAAGACAGAAACACCCAATAGAAACATAAGTATGTATTTGGGAGTGTAACGTATTTGTATTCGATGCAGAGGTCTACTTATACCTTAATGATAAACATAATAACGCTAAAACTGTCGGTATTAACAGGATCCGAAGAAGGTTATCCAGAAGCTAGCAGACTTTCTGGGCGTGGAAGCGTCTGCCCAGCTGTGTCAAGACATTGCTGAGGCCACCAGCTTCACCAAGATGAAAGAAGCCGACAACACTAAGAGAAGAAGCCAAATTAAAGTTGTATCACAACATGATCTTGGATATATGAACATCCAAACCAAGATGTACCGAAAAGGTTGGTATGCACAACATGATCTGGAATATCACTGAACATCCAAATCAAGATGTACCGAAAGGTTGTATGCACATGATCTCCAATTTCACTGAACATCCAAATCAAGATGTACCGAAAAGGTTGGTATGCACAACATGATCTTGAATATCACTGAACACAAATCAAGATGTACCGAAAAGGTTGGTATGCACATGATCTTCGAATTTCACTGAACATCCAAATCAAGATGTACCGAAAAGGTTGGTATGCACAACACTATCTTCCAATATCACTGAACAGCTAAAAACACGCATTTTTTAATGTTTGATGACATTTTTTAATCACTTTGGCTGTTTTCTTTACTAACAACATATGCAGTGAAGTGTTAGACGTGCTCAGTGTGAGTTGTACTATGCTGCTGTTTACTATCAGCTCAGAACAAATCAGTTAGATCTCAAGGCACAGAATGCTCGTGAGTGGCACGTGCAAGACGTGAAACTTTGAAACGATGCATGACGCTTGCTCACCCTCTCGTCTGCAATAAAGGGAGACTATTGTATACTTTCTTTTTACCCTTTTGGGGTATATTTTAAATCATCAAACAATTGGAGATGCAGGTTCGCAGAAGGGCAGTGCGCAAAATCAGTGACGTCAGCAGTATTTCTGTATGTCTCGTCCATAAACATTTGTTATACGAATTAAAACGAACAGAAAAAGAAAATAAAGAAACATGGATGCAAAAAGTAAATCAAGTAAAATGCAGCTTTGACGAAACCGTTAGCATGTAACTATCATTTACTACAGTACAATCTGCAAGGTTGGGCACTCCTTAGGGTTCACCTGACCCGTACCACGACAGGCCCTGACTTTAGAGTTCACCTGACCTGTACCACGACAGGCCCTGACTTTAGAGTTCACCTGACCTGTACCGCGACAGGCCCTGACCTTAGAGTTCACCTGACCTGTACCGCGACAGGCCCTGACCTTAGAGTTCACCTGACCTGTACCACGACAGGCCCTGACCCAGATCTTCACATGTTTTTGGTTCGATCCCCGATGTGACTTCAGCCCGAAATTTCCTCACCTTGAACCTGATCTTAAACTAAAACCTGTCTCCGATTTTTGTAAGACTGTTGCTTTAATCCGTATTTATTTCATGTTATTTTATTTTCCGATCTTGACCCAGATCTTGATACACATTTTGGTATAGACTTAAACTGATCTCAGATTTAAACTGGCACTCACCCTATTCTTAACATAAAGCAGATCTGAAGTTGTCTTTTTCCAAGTCAAGATTGTTTTTGTTTTTGCTTTAATTGATTGATTGGTATAATACTTAATTTTTCCCTCCTGCTATGGTGTACTTGCATCCACACCTGTTTTGAGCGAGTTGTTGGGCGTTTGAAAGGTCGCATTGACGTTCAACGTCCACATCACAACAGTCTACCATAACTGCAGCACTGTTCTGCAGCCCGTTGGAGAGCCTGACGGCAGAATGGACACGTTCGTCTCAATCACCAGAGAAACCCGGCTACTGACAGCCTCTGGAACCGTCAGAATGGGACGCCAGAACAAGCCAGGGGACGGTCGGCAGTGATATGCGATGCGTGGCCCAATTGTGAGTGAGACATGCAGAACTTCTGTCCAGCTCCGGGTGTTGGTCCTCACTCCCAAGCACGCCTTCCGTGGGCCAGATTCACGTCAGCTGGAGATGAAGGCAGCGGTGTTCTGTTCTTTTGGTAGAGGAGGTTCGGTTTCACATCACCCATGAAGGCGATCAGGTCAGAATGTGGGGAGAAGAGAGGTGAGGTTTTCAAGGACAACTGTGTCACGGCGTTCATCACATGAAGAGGGCTGAACATCATGATGTGGGATGTCCTTGGCCTAAGCCAGCTGCTGGGGCCAGCGTTCTTCCAAAGGGCTGGTCACTGTCAGGAGAACGGCAATATCGCTCACTGTCAGGAGAACGGCAATATCGCTCACTGTCAGATTATGGCAATATCGCTCACTGTCGGAATACGGCAATATCGCTCACTGTCAGGAATACGGCAATATCGCTCACTGTCAGGAGAACGGCAATATAGCTCACAGCTTCTTTGATCAAACCCTGTAACCTCAGGTAGTACCATTTTTTTTCTGCCTCAGACAACGTCTGTTTCTAACAGGGTAATGCATGTGCACATTCAGAAAGGACCACACTTGCTGCATCAACAGAACACACTGGTGATAACTCACAACGAATCCGTAGTTAAACCCCAACAACACTGTAAAGATATGCTACATAGAAAGCTGAATTTAGTTGCCCCCCCCCCACCCCCCTCCCCCAACGACAACCGCGAGCTTCAGCCAGCCAGTATCCAGTCCTGGGAGAACAACCCAGGGCCTCTGTCAGTTGTCTTCTTCACTCGCTGAGACAAGAGGGCCAGGCCACCATCGATGTCATTAAAGGATCACACAGGCTGCACACCCAAAATTCATGCGCCAAGCCCTTGCTTAAGAAGTCGAGTATTTATAGACTGGCGCAATGAGATTGTTTTGAGAATTTTTTTTTATTGTGCCTAAAAGTTGATTCTTCTCATTTTCTTTCCTATGGCCATCAAGGTACAAGCCAGGTGGTTCCAAGCAGACAGATTAAAGTCAAAGGAATGGACTATTTGAGGGCTTCCATCTGGCGCAAAGATAGGGTCATGTGTGAGTTCAAAGGCCTGAAAGGTGACGTCAACTACGGGGATGGTCGTGTACATGAAGGGTTCTTTTTTTATTATTTCATCGGTGGAAATCCCCCCCAAACACGGGAAATGATTGGTGGGGAGATGTTCTATTGATGGATCATTAGTTTAATATTAAATGCTGGCTCAAATTTATGGTAGGCATCAAAACGCGTAATGGATTATCTGGTGTTTAATGGATTATATGGTGTTTTAGTTCAAAATCGTCATTGTAGCGTGTAGCCACATAATGGATTATATGGTGTTTTAGTTCAAAATCGTCATTGTAGCGTGTAGCCACATGGCATTGATCCATATGGTGTTTTAGTTCAAAATCGTCATTGTAGCGTGTAGCCACATGGCATTGATCCATATGGTGTTTTAGTCAAAATCGTCATTGTAGCGTGTAGCCACATGGCATTGATCCATATGGTGTTTTATTCAAAATCGTCATTGTAGCGTGTAGCCACATGGCATTGATCCACGGAAGTGGTTTGTATGTTTGCTTGTTTAAACATCGAGCTAAACAGTTGTAAACACGTTTGTTCGGCGAGCGTTTAGACGAAATTCGTTTCAGGGCATTGAACAGTTCCCTCAGATCATTTTATCGCAGTTCTGTTAAACTGGATATGAACAAAAAGTTGTGTGCGTTTGGGTTTTTTTTTTTTTTTTTTTTTTTTTTTCTTTTTTTTTTTTCTTTTTTTTTTTTTTTTTTTGCAGTTCAGCTTATGTCATGCATTAGTTTAAGTTAATCACTGTGAATGCTTTCTGTAACAGTCTCATAAAACAAGAAAGTAACAAAAATCATAAATAGAAGATATATATATGGATTTGTTGGCCACTTCTAGAGCAAACACACCGAAACAAACTCGTACTTAACATTACCGAGTACGAAAGTAAAATGATACTGTGACCTGCTAAGAGGCAGGATGTACACGCTTCAGATTCCCTCTGTTTTGCTGCATTGCACCAAGAAGAAAATGTGACAGCCGATGTTCATGAGATCCGTTAGGCAGACATTGTGCAATGTTCTTCTGGGATCAGCTAATGAATTTTGTTCATTTCCTACACAAGAAAGGAAAGGGGGGAAAAGTGATAGTCAATACGAAAATGCCATAGTGCCTATACTGCCACTTCTCGACTATCAGCCATTGCTGACAGTACTGCTGCTGCTGCTGCTGCTGTTGCTGCTGTTTCTGCTACTACTATTGCTGGTGGTGGTGCTTCTGTTGGCACTCTTGGTGCTGCTGCTGCAACCACGCCTACTGTTGCTGCTACTGCTATTATTGCTGTTGCTACTGCTGATAAGACTGCTACCATTTGTGCTATGTCTGCGATCACGACAATGATTGTTTTTACTGCTGCTGCTACTACTGCTACATCTACTACTACTGCTGCTGCAGTTACTACTTTGACTACCACCATCACAACCACTGCTACTACTACTTCTACTGTTTCTGCTATTTACCGATTACTGCCATCATTGCTGCTTCTTTTTGTTGCCCAGGAGAAGTCGGGGACTGGAAGAACCACGTGACAGTGGCTCAGAGTGAACGCCTTGACGCCGCCATGACACTTCTCGAGTCATGTGACTACCGCTTCCGCTTCACGCTGTAGAAAGTTTTGCTAGTCTCTGGTGGTGCTTCTTGATACTTAACATGTTCACAAACATGGGTGTACTACTTACTTAGGTGTTCTCATTCATTTGAAAGCTGTTTTTAAGCAGAGATATATCTATCATGTATCACAGGCAAAGTGGCAGAGGGGTGGGGGAGGGGGGATTTCTTATGATTTTAGCTTAGTGATTTTGACCCCAAACAATTCGCCTTTAATGGATCCAAAATGTCAAAAAAGAAGAATTACTCTCGTCGTTTGTAAATGGGTTCTAAAATGAAACCCCCTTTCAATATTGAGCTACACAGCTCATGATAACATCTTGAGAATCCGTGACATACTTGAACTGTTTTCCAGTGTTCTTAGTGAGCATAAATTGTTGACATTAAAACGGAAATTGTTTCACATCATCGTGATGTGACTAGTATACGCTTGGCTATGTACCCATCCTCCCTTCCCTTTCTCTCTGCGTAAAATGTTGGGGGAAAAACCCACATCAACAATTTCTGATTATTAAATGTTTTCAAGAATGGGAAACTGTGCTGTGGTGGAAAGAAGTGAATGGGTCTTAAGCTTTTCCTTGGAATCATCTTCAGAACAACGGTTGATTGCCAGAGAATTAGGCAAAAGATGGGACAGTGGAACTTTGGAATCATCTTCAGAACAACGGTTGATTGCCAGAGAATTAGGCAAAAGATGGGACAGTGGAACTTTGGAATCATCTTCAGAACAACGCTTG